>VXAX01001928.1:176078-227651 GCA_013399835.1 Leptocoma aspasia
GTTCAGGGGCAGGTGCTGGGTGGGACGGGAGGCGCTCTGTCCCTTTAGAGACCCTCTGGAGAAGGGGCCGGGAGCGCTGAGCGGGACGCGGATCGCTGTGCCCGCACTGACCCGCGAAACCACGGGCAGCCGCAAGGCTGTGGTCCCGACGGGCGGTTTGAGCACTCGCCCAGCGCTCCCCGGGGCCGGGACCGCAGTCCTCCGCCTTGTTGTACCGGGCACCACGGGCTCCCTAGCGGAGCGGGGCGGGAGCGAGGGAAACACCCCAAGACTGCGGCGGCCGTGACACCGTGACGCAGCTGATGGCGGGAGAGATGCTTCGGTGAAGCCAGGGGAAGCCTGGCAGCGGATCGGGCCGGCCGAGCCCCGGATGGCTGCCGGGCGCTGCTGCCGTGCGACGAACAGCACAGAACCTTCTCCACCCCGCCCCGCCCGCCGGGCCGGCAGCGTCCCGCCCCGTTCCGCTGATTTCCGAGCGCGTCGACCGCCGCTTCCTTGCCCGGCGCCACCCGGAGCTAAGCCGCCTGCGCGCCAGGGCCGCCGTCTCCGGTCACCATAGTGACGGGCCCCGACGACGCCGGGACGGCTCCGGGCTTCCCCCTGTGCCCCGGAGCGAGCCACCGTCCTTCCCGCCGTGAGCCCTTTGGGTCTTCTCCCGCCAGGGCCTGCATGTTCTCCCGTGGCGTTGTGGATCCGCCCCCGCCTTGATCCTGCCTGGCGGGGCGCGTACCACCACCATGGCCGGGGAGGAAGACAGGAGGAAGCGCTTTATTTCAGCCACGGCGGCCAACTACTTCGGGCTGGACCCGGCGGGCGGTGCCGCTGCCCTGGCCGCGGGGCTGCATTCCCGTCCGGAGCTGAGCCGCTTCCTCGACGACGGCAATGAGTTCCTGCTCGTGGTGGAGCACTCGGGCGCGCAGCTCAGCGCCTCCAACAAGGTACCGTAGCGTCCGGCGCCTCCGGGTCCCGCGTGTCCGCCGCGTCCCGGCGTGCGAGCGGGGATGCAGAGCCCGGAGCCAGCCCGGGCTTGGTGGCCACAAAGACTGGTGTCAGATTTGGGAGACATCGCCCTCCTGCGAGTATCTCTGCAGGTCTCTGTGTCTGCTGCTCAGTCCACGGCGGCTGCCGTGGTTTAACCCCAGACAGCAGATAAGTACCACGCACTGTCGCCCACTTCTCCCCGCCGTGGGGAGAAGAATCGGAAAGAAAAACACGCCGTGGGTTGAGATAAGAAGAGTTTAATAACTGAAACGAAATAAAGTATAATAATAGCTAACTACTAATACACTAATAGTAATGTTAATAACTGCAATGAAAAGGGGCGAGAGAGGGGAATAAAACTCAAGGGAGACAAGAGATGCTCAGTGCGGTTATTCACCACCCACTGATTGATGCCCAGCCCGTCTCCCAGCAGCGATCAGTTCGTACACTGAGCAGGATGCTCTGTGGTACGGAATATCCCTCTGGCCAGTTCGGGTCAGCCGTCCTGGCCACGCTACCTCCCAGCTTCTTCTGCCCTCCTCGCTGGCAGAGCACGCAGCACTCAAAAGTCCTTGACTTTCGGTAATAACTGCTCAGCAACAACCAATGTTGTGTTGGTTGGACAACTGATAGTGTGATATTGACATTATTCTCGTCCTAAACCCAAAATACAGCATTATACCAGCTATTAAGAAGAAAATAAACTCTATCCTTCTGGAAACAAGAACACTGTCCCCAGAGTCCACGAATACCATATGGTCAGCTGACGATACATTTGTTAGTGGATTGTGCCCATGTTGGTGCAGTTTTAGTGTGCTGTATATTGTCTCTATGTGAACGTAATGTGGCCTGGGGCATGGAGTCAGATGTATGATTTCTTCCTGGGCATGGCTGCATGCAGGTGACCCAAAGGATTGCAGGGGCAATGTCCGTGCAGGGAATGAGACCCAATGTGTGGCACATTGTCTGATATTTGACAAATCCAAGGTGGGCGTTTGTCCAAAGCATGCATTTTTCAAATTGATGTGTCCAGCTGTGAGCAAATCCGAGGTTCATTGTGTGAAATGTCCTGCCTTGAGTCTTGTGTTCAGCAAGTGACTTTTCAGATTGCTACCGTGGGGTGTGATGTGCACTCAGTGTCACTATGTAGGGAGGGCATGGTGGTGTGGCAGCCACACAGAGTGTATAGGCAAGGTGTGGATCTTGTCATCGTTCTGCAGTGAGACAGGGGACTTGGGGTCTGTTGTCGCCGTCGAGCTAGAGAGAGAGGAAGAAGACTCGCTCCAACTCAGTTTGCAGCATAAGAGAGAAATTTATTTGAAATACGCAGATTTTATATCATACATCGCTGCGTAAAGCTGATCGGTCTTATGGTAATTTATCTGACTCCAATTGGTAGTTTTAGCATTAACGTAACTCAAGGGCATAGTTTCCAAAACATGGCTAATGTTTACATTCCTTTCTTCAGAGACTTACTTGTTATATCTAAATTCTGTCTCCAGCTGGGTGAGCACAGCCACAGTCTGTTATGTCAGTGGCCTCACACACGGAAGATGCACGTAAGGAGTCCTCAACATGTGAATTGTGGAACCAGTAACTTGCATAACTCCTTGGTTAATCTTCTGTGAAGTCTAGTGCTTGCTATATTCAGGCAAGAATTAACATATATATGTACCAGTTTTTGTGGGTGCTGCTGAGCCATTTCATCTAAAATACGAAGCAGCTGTCAGCAGCTGTGGAAGATCAGATACTTATTGGTGCTATGCTCTGTACTTGTTGTCTCAGTGAAGCTATGTCCGTGGGTGTTGGGCTAAAGGCTTGATAAGAAAGTAAAACTGATACTGTCCAATAAAACTGAAAGCTGTTCTTACTACCCTTTGTTTATTTTAACAAAAAAAATAGTACACAAATGTTTGCAATTGCACAGAATCTGGGATTTCGCTTAGCATATCTTTTTGCTGTTAATTTATCAAATGTTTAATAAATTTTCCTGTTCTATGAATTCTCCTCAGCCACAAATAATTTCAGTAATTACTTTATGGCAATTTTTGGAACTTTACCCATAAGTTGGGCTGTGGGTGGAACATTAGTCATGTTGCAATTTATGATTTTACTGATGAAGGAGCATGACTGTCTCTGTTCTTGAGAAATCTATGAATACTGTATTTACAAACTCAGGAAAACCATGCAGAATATTTAGAATATATAGAAAAATATTCCCAAAGGTTTGTAGCATAAAAGTACAATTTAAAAAATAGGCTTCATACTTAGTTTCTGTAGGCACAAGACAGAGTTTCTGTTTTGTCCAGAAAAAGTGGTAAGTGGAGTTTTCAAAATACAGTAAGGAATGATGATATTTATGGACATTATATGCTGTATAAGGCTTTATATATTTGATGTAGGAAATCAGGTTCCTATAGACTCAGAAATGAGTATCATAAAAAATTTAATTTTTTGTGCAAATCAAATACTACCAGAATTTTATCAGAGCTCAGAGGGAGTAATATGGTATTTTATATTTTTTTCTTGATGCAAATTGTTTGTGTAAATGGTGTATGTAGTTTAGCAGTCAGTAACAGCTTTCTAAACAAATCCTGTTGTCTTGATTATTACAGATTGAAGCTACTGATTCAAAGAATAATGTGTTGGTGTTCTTTAAGCTGAGACCTGACATAATTACTGAAGATAATCTTCACAGTAATATTCTTGTGTCATCTATGCTAGATTCACCAATCAACACCCTTTATCAAGCTGTACGACAAGTTTTTGCACCAGTATTACTGAAGGTGAGCACTATACTAGTTTAAATGTTCTATAGATTCATATTGAGACATTGGCATTCAGTAGGATGTTACCTAATTCTGAGCTAAATATTTTATGCTATGAAACCAAAATATTTGAGGAGATTAAGCAATGGGTGATACTTATAATTTCTAAGTTAAAGGAAGTACTTCAGCTCCTATCAGTAAGGATGAGAGGAAGGTTCTGGTCATACGTATGCCTGGAAATGTAGAATACACTGACCATTGGTGGTTAATGTGGAAAAACAGCTCACACACTTTCAGGGCGCCATTAAAAACCTGACAACTGACTTTTGATTTTGTGATAAAAATGTTTCTTATAGTATTATTCTGAATTGTTAAATGAAAAGAATGAGGTGCTCTGCCTTGACTTTAAGGAAAAAAAAATGCTACATTGTCCCACCATGTGGTTGGTACTTAATCTCAATTTTGTATTTTTTCAAAGATTAATGGTAAGAAAATAGTAATTGCTCTATCATGTGAGTCACAATATTTGAAATTTTCATTACAGGATGAGAAGTGGAGTAAAGCATTTGATCCCAAGCTCCAGAAACTTTTAAGTGAGCTTGAAGCTGGCTTGAGTACTGCTCTCAGAAGATCAGATCCCAGTTACACAAGAACAAAATTCAGTGAAGATGATGTGCAAGGTTTGTTTTGCAATCTTTTTAGTTAATTTTGAATTTGGAGTAAGTAGTTTATTTACAAGTGGAGTGTTTAGGTTTCCCAGTGATTGCACACTGTGAAATATAACCGGTTGTTGTTAGTAGGCTGGAATTACTTATGGGCATGCCAGAAGACCAGAGTTGACTTTTATACTGCATCTAGTCAGGATCAGAAGTTAAGGGATATTTCCATAATCATATATAAAAATTTGCTTTAGAAAGTATGTTTTGGCTGAACATATTTTATAAACCTTCATTTATTTAATATATAAATATTTTCTATTTTATTTGCAGCTATACTTACACCAACAGATGAATTTCAGTTCTGGAGGGAATGTGCTCATCATGGAAATAAAGGGTGTAGTAAAGAAAGAGCTTCATATTTTAGAGACCTATTTGAAGACATTGCAAAAGTATGTTTTATGTTGTGTGATCAGTGATATATTTCTAGACTTAGTAGAAAACACTCTTCCTATGAAATACATATCAATATATGTACACTCTTTCCAAATAAATGAATATAAAACTTACTAGTTATTTTTTCTTAGGCGAAATTTTACTTTAAATGATATTCACGTAGTTTGCCTTGGCAGTGGTGCATGGGAATGCTGACATTTAACTGGGAGTGAATTTGAGCATTGAATACTAGGAGCTGCTGTAGAAATACAATTGTGTGCCACAGTTTGTGAACTGGGGATTGACTCACGAGATGAAAAGGACACTATTAATGCTGTTAGGCAACACTTTTGGCACCCACAAAGCACTTTCTGGGATAGTGCTTCAGATGGCAATGAATACTTCACACGAATAAACTTACACAAATGCTTGGTTTTTGAGAGGATTATGACATTGTCTGTTATACAGTAAACCTCAGGAAACTATACCACTTGCCAGCTTCAGGAAAGTGTAAATGTTCGACAATCCTGTTTGCAAAGTAAACGTATTAAGGATATTTTTTTCTAGGATTATTGCAACTTGGATACTCTCTCATTATTTGAAGTTGTGGATTTGGTGGAGGCTACCAAGGATACTGTTGACAGTGTGTGGAGACAAACAGAACACGATCCTTATCCACAGTCTCGCATGCATAATCTCTTGGATGTGATAGGTAAACCTTTATGCAATCTTTGTTAAATGAACAGTCCAGAAAAGTAAAATGATTCTTTAAGCAGAGACCTTCTTCCTTGTAAAGGCACCATGAAGGTGCTTGCTTCTTGTAATAATGATCCATGAATATTATTTGCCTTCTAGTATGTGGTAATTCAGCCAGTTCTGGTAGATGCCTTCACATGTGCTTGGGAAGGTGGTAGATAGTTAAAAGATGGAGTTGGATACCTTTCAGCCTGTGGGCTGGATTTGTTATGTTTCTGTTTGTCTCCCTGTCTTTCTCTCAGAGGAGAAAATTTATTTACATAAACTCCCATTAAAGGTCAGTTCAGTCTGTGTGGAGGTGAGAGCAGGATGTGCAGAGAGGTTCTTCTTTCATTCTCTTGACAGCAGCCCCATGTTTGGGGGCAGGCATAGGACAGTGAGTGTGTGTGCTCCTGCCAGATGTGTGTCTGTGTGTGTGAGAGGAAGAGTTGTGGGGAGCAGCCAGATACAGCCATTGCTGCTGATAAAGACTTGTGTGCAGAATCCAGAATCCAAATCCATCAGCTTCACATGTTGGACCAGCTTCTGTTTATCTTGGAGATATTCAAGAGATTTATTGAATCTGAAACAAAATAATCAGTTACTGCTGCATTTCTGTGGTTTGAAATCAAGACACTGCACTGTTTCTTTAAAAATGTGATTGGAATGTGGTGTAGCTTTGAAGGAATTATTTTAAACAAACATCTTGGTTTTTTTATACTTTTTTGTCTTTTAGGTGGCTCACTAGGTAGATTTGTTCAGAGAAAATTAGCAGCTTTGAATTTGTGGGAGGATACTTTTCACAGTGTTAAAGAAAATATACAGGCTGGCATCTTGGTTTGTGAACAGTGGGTGTCAGCTTGTGAATACCTAACTGGACAACTGTGGCAACATTATACTCTACATCCATGGAAAAATGAGAAATATTTCCCTGAATTGGTAGCCAAACTTGGCCAACGTCTTGATGAGGTAGAGATTTGAATTATACACATTATTTTCATTAGACACAGAATTAAACAGCATTGTGTTTCAAGTTAAAAAAGGGAATTAAAATACTTCCATAGTATTTTCAGAGTCAGGTAATATTCCATAATCTGTTTGTCTGAGCCTTTCAAAAAGGAGAGTGATGTGTAGTTGTAAATATAAACTTTATGTAAAAATACATTTGTTATAACAAATACTTTTTTTTTCCCTCATAGGTGCTAACTGTTAGAACACTGCATGAAAAACTTATGTTCTTTTTGCCAGCTGGAGAACAAAATTCTTTACATCTTTCCCATGTGTTTGAACCCTTTGCTGGCCTAAATCCAGTACACTATAATCCTTACACAGAGGTATAATGCTTACTTTTAATTTATTCACATTCTTTCTGTGTCTTTCTGCAATGTATATAACCCTGAACTAACACATGAACTCATTATCTCTAGCCATTATGGAAAGCAGCAGTCTCTCAGTATGAAAGAATTATTGCACCAGTGGAACAAAAAATAGCAAGCAAGTTGAAGAAATTTATTTCAGAAATTCAGGACAGTCCACAGCAGGTATGGATGATTCTGTAGTCTAAAAATTTCCTGAAGATCAAGTTATTTAATTCCTAAATAGTCAGTTTAGGGGCTAGGAGTAAGTACTTGGAGCCAAAGACAGCACTACTGGGTGGTGTCAGCCTATGTTTAATTTTTTTCATGAGAAAGTGGTAACTTTTAAAAATCTTCATATTCCAGCTTCTTCAAGTATTTCGGAAGCATAAGGAACTGATAAAGCACCCCAATATAAGTAAAGAATTGCTTCTTGAGAGGGAAACGTTGCTGGCAGCAGTTCAAGGTTATGTCAGAGGTATTTAATTGCATTAGTTTTTTTTGTGAATGCTAGGATCTTTATTTACTTGTGGAATTATGTCAGTTTTCCTAGTCTATTTTATAACTGCAGTAATGATCTAAGGTTGCTCTATTAGATATCTGGTCTAATGAATCTTCTGCATGTGTTAGACTATGTGATAGACTTTGAAAATCGATGCCATGGTGTTCCTGGTGATGTTTCTGGACCGCTGTCAGGCAAGAACCTTTCTGAAGTTGTCAATAATATTGTATGGGTACAGCAGCTGGAACTGAAGGTAACAGATTCTGTTACTGTTTACACACAATTTATCACAGAATGTAAAACATGGTATTTGCCATTTCTTTGGGGAATTCTACACAGAAAAATTGTGGGCTTCCCAAGAGTTATATAATCAGGTTTCCTTATCAGTGGTGCTGCTTGTTAAGTTGAATTTTATTAGCAGACCCAGAATGTGGTCTTGTTGTAGTAAACTGAACTGCCTCTTTAAAAAGAAAAAAAAAAAAAGACCAAAATTCATAGAGTAGGTGTTTTTGTTAAATTTTACCCCCAGTTTGGATTTAAAAATTGTATTTAGGATTCACAGATACCCACATTCTGAAGTCCTAATGCTCACTTGTCATTACTAACCTTTGTAGTGTCTTGAAATCAAAGAGTAGTACATTTTGAGCTTGTGCCTGCCAGGGAATTTACAGTAGTAAAAGTAAATGTACAACAATTCTGTTTTAATTTATCTTGGCTTTTTTAAGTTTGTATTTACACTTTAGTCGGAAACGTTGAACATTTTTTGGACAACACTGACCAGTGAAAACCAAAATGTTTTTTGTGAACATAAGTGCCCTCTACAATAGCTATAGATTTGAATGAGAATAGGAGTTACTTATCCCAGAATAACTATTAGCCTGGTTCAGCTGATGTATATCAGTTTTATGTCTGCTTTAGGCTATGCTAAATTTTTAAATTGCTCTCAAATCTCCGCTGATTGTATTGACTAGGGTTTTAATTTGTCCACATGTAGATCTGAAATTCTATTTCAAATATCTTTGAGTATTGTCATGGACCTAATAGATACAACAGAAGACTCATGGGAGATCTGTACATTTACAGAGACTTAATTAAAGACAAAGTGGGATATCCTGGGATATCTTAATAGGGGTGGGTGGATGCTATTGTCAGTGTTGTCAGTGGACAGCTTATTCAAACCCAAATTACTATAAAGAGAATTCAAACATCTGGGACACAGTTCAAAATTCACTTTTTTTTCCTAATCAGCTTTTGGATCCCACTTGGATGTTTTGTAATACTGATTTTTATTGTGGTGATTTTTCTTTTCTGATTGAATACTGGGAAGTTAAGCTTCTTTTCTTTGTTACTGTGTTTAAGGTGGATGATTCTATCAGGCTGGCAGAAGCTCTTCTGTCTGACTTACCCGGATTTCAAACTTTTTATCAACGTGCAAATTCTTTTCTGGAACAGTTGAAAGTATATGAGCAAGAACAATTTGATGATTGGTCTAGAAATATCCAGTCAGAATTATCAAATCCCAAGTCAGGACTTTGGTAAATACACTCTTGTTTAAATAATGTTTAATAAATAATGAAATCTGTAGTGTGGTGTAATTTATTAGAACTTGACAAAGGAAATAAAAAAATATTACAGGATTGAGAATGAATGGAGAGACAAAATAGAGCAATTTATTATACTTTCATCATCCTGACAGTCTTTTCTGGTAAAGTGATTTATACAGGATAATATTATGAATTACTAATTAACAGCTAATATTGCAGATTAATAACTAATCTTGAAGTTTCTATTAGCACCTGGAATGAAAGACATGTTTGGTTTGCTTGTTATTTTTACTTGTAACCTGTTGTAATCCTTATAGTGATAATGTATAGAAACTAGATGAGAGTATAACTGTGATATACAGATAACACATGTAGAGTAACAAATTAATGGTTATTCACAAGAAATTCTGCAGTCTACATAATGCAGATGAAAGACGGGTAAGCATAGCAATTTAAATGTCATGATTTTTTTTTTCCCCAAAATAATAAAATTTTTGTATGGGATACTAAAATATATTTTAACAATTTTTGTTTTAGTTGATTGGCTACCTAGCTTCTGTCTTCAACTCTGAGTGTTGCAAAATTCCTCTGAAAAGAATCTGTCCACAGGTACAGAGGGTACAGGAGTGGATACTTAAGTGAAAACTTTTATTTAATGAAAATACTCAAATATATAACAGCCATCTAATTTGTTAGTACCATAAAATTTTGTTATTGTGAGATTTTAAAAGTTCTGAAGTGGTTAATTAAAAGAACAAGAAAATAAGTAGCTTCCTACAAAGGGGAATGCAATGGATCTGGGAACTAGAAAAGAGATGAGGGAAAAAAAAAAAGAAAAAATGAGTAAGGCTGAAGCGTTTATGAAAGGATGGTGGTAGAAGCATTGCTAAAGTAGAAAAAAAATTGACTAAAGTCTGAAGATAGGCTGATGTTCTTATTAGCATCTGGCTGAATATATCAAACTGCTCCACTGATGCAAGTTTTGGTTCTTAGATTGGTTCCCTCATTATTTTCTCCCCCCTTTTCAGTGCTGGAGACTGGGATGGGTAAGGTTCCTGCTCGAGAGACTATGATGGATACAGTGTAATATAGAATACTGTCTAGTATTCTATATTACATATAACATGTGAGTCACATGTTAACTATAGTCACAAACCAGAAAAAGTTCGTAAGCAAAAATGATAGGCATTGTTAATTTGGTCTTATCTTCGTTGGCTTTGATTTAAAAGAAAGGTTACTGGAATAATTTCTGAGTAATAATATGCACAGAAAAACAAAATAGAATTACATCAAGCTGTTTAGAATAGTTTGTTTTATTATGGTAAAATGCACCTAAGAAAGGATAAATATCAAATTATATTCAGTAATATGATTGATTTTGGTTCAGTATCCAAGCTAATAGCCCTGTGATGGAGTTGGATCCCATTTCTGGAACATTAAACATACTTTACTCAGATCGTTTGGTGACTCTGCAAAGAGAAGTACGTCAGCTATCAGCCCTTGGGTTTGCTATACCAGCTAAAATACAGCACGTTGCAAACACTGCACAAAAGTTCTGCAAGCAGGCGGTCATCCTCAAGCAGGTATAAGCTTATGCCATAATAACTTCCTGTTCTGACTTCCCTGCTTGAACTTTTCTACAGTGCTGTCTTTTCTGTCTGTGTGGCTAAGCTTTTCACTGTTCTTGTCTGTATGAAAGTGACTTCTTTCTTGAACAAATTAGCTAAGTCTGTTAAAGAAAACAAAAGTAAGAATATACTTTACAATTTCAGAATATGTCTTCTTTTGAAATATGGTATTAAAGTGATATGAAGTTACTGTATGAATATACAAAAATAAGACAAGTAATTAATTGATTACTTGGTTTTAGTCTCAGTTTTTTATAATTATGACTGAAGGGAATTGTCATAAAATGCAGCAAGTTGTTCTCACCATTGCTAGTTTTCAACTGAAGATATATTAGTAAGTATTTTAATGGAGTATGTGTGGGGTTTTTGGGGGTGGGTGGTCTATTTTTTTGACATTGCACTCAATGCCACTTATGTTTTTGTTTGGCTTATATTTCAGTTCAATTTCACATGAGGTATCGTTGCTATCTGAGATACCCCTACAGCTAGGGCAAAGGTGACATAAGAATTTTTATATTTTCTTTTAAATTTAAGCTCTCCTTTTTTTACAGGTGGCACATTTCTATAATTCTATTGATCAACAAATGATCTGGAGTCAAAAGCCAATGATGTTACAATCTGCTCTAGCATTTGAACAGATAATTAAGGTGAAAGAATTCCCCTCTCTTTGTCTTTTAATTTCAGGGGTAACTGTGCATATTCTGTGCTGCTTTTTCTACGTTTATTGCATTGTAATTAAAAAATAATATTTCTTGATAAACAGGTGAAGTTGGTTAGCAATTATTAATGTCACATTTTTGGTTTTGATCTGTGCAGAACAAGACCAAGACAGGCGTTTAAGGTGTCCTCTCATCTTCAGATTTCTGCTTATGTTTGTGGAGCAGCAGTCTCAACATTGGTTGATCTATTTCAAACTTGTTAGGAGTCTGTCATTAACCCTTTTCCAGTGCATTGATGTAGCTATAATGCTATGCCCCTACATGTCTGTGATTTGCCAGATTATTTTGTCTCTACTGCAGCTAGGGGAAGGGAGATCTTCCATTTTTTCTGCGAGGAATAAAACAATCTTTCTTATATTATATCTTCTGTATGCTAGCTGGTGGACTGTTTTTGTCATTATATGTTACCAAGTTTATGTGTTTTTAAAGCATTCAAAATCTGGTCCTGGAGGAAAAGCTCAAATAACATGGGATAATCCCAGAGAACTGGAGGCTTATATCCAAAAACTCCAAGCTGCTGCTGAACGGCTTTCCACTGAAAATAGAAAACTAAGAAAGTGGCACACAAACTTCATTCAAAAGGTATATTTTCCAGGTGAAATTTAAGTCATGTCTGTTATGGCATACCTTGACCTTTCTTTGATTGACATGATGATGAGTATGTTTGTTATTCCTTAAAATTCTTTTAACAGGTCATATCACTTATGAATATTGATCTACTTCGGCAGCAGCAGCGTTGGAAAGAGGGACTTCAGGAGCTCAGAACTGGTTTTGCCAGCCTCGAGTCACAGGCAGGGTTTGATTTTCCTACTGCAAACTGTGAACATTTGACTTTTCAACAGTAATCAAGATACAAGACTCAAACATAGCATGGTTGAATTAATTTTAAGGAGTTACTAGTTGTCTTAGGAAAACATCTGTGTCCTGGTTAATGCCAGATGTGAGGTAAAATTGCAGATGAGGAGGATGGAGATAATTTTTTATGCCATACTAGCAATGGGAGAAGAACTTTTGGTCGATGACAGGTGTTAGATGAGGAAATGGGAGAACCTTGGGTAATGTAGATCAGTTGTGTCTGAGCCATTAATGCAAGGTAAAATTAAGAAATTGGTACGGATAATGAGTGATCCACACACAGAATAAAACAAATGTATAAAAGTTGGAATTAAAATGCATTTCTGCCTGAAATAATGAGAAAAACATATTCTTGGTTTTTCACTTATCAACTGACAACTTTTAGAGTAGAATCATAGAATTGTTAAGGTTGGAAAAGACCCTTAATATCATTGAATAAGATGATAAAGAGTTTGAGTAAAAATATCATATTATCAAAGTAAGCTATTTCAAGTTATTATTCAAGTCAGTTTAGTTTTTCCTCTAGCCTTCAGCAATCAAAGGACTATATTCTTAAATAGATATATTGTTCTTATCCTTTATAATGCAAAAGCAGATTGCTTTTGTTGGTTTTTGCCAGTCAAATAAATGCAGTGTCTTAACAGTATTTTACTTCTAATTTTGTTTTCATTCTCTCAAGATAATATGAAAAATAATCTGGCTTGATTTCTTTTCAAGTTTAATTTGCAGATTTTGATCTTTAAATCAGTGTATTTTATGAAAAGAATCTAGATTTCCTTTAGGATTTGTTTGAAAATTATTTTGGTATTACAAAATGTTTTTAGATGGAAAATTACCTAAACTGTATTTGGTCACTCTTTAAAAATTTTTGAGTAGAAGTGATAAAACTTAACCAAATGTATATTTTTTTCACATTCCAAAAATTATAACATGGTATAGTCTTATTGCTGTTGTCATCAATATGTTACATATTTCTTTATTTCTTTAAAAACCCTGTTATAATTGTCTTAAGACTTAATTAAGACAATTTCAGGTTTTCTCAGTCTCTAGAATCTTTCTGTTGGAAGAGTTCCTATAGGCAGCTTTGAGTTGTAGGACTTAATTGTGTAGCTTAAGATCAGACCGTAACTGTGTAGCTTCCCGCAGCAACCCTGGACTGCCTCCAAAGCCCTGCCTGAAAATCTCCAATTAAACAAGAGAACCTTTTAAGCTGAAAGGAGTTTCTAATTTATGTTTCAGCTTCTGTTGTCCTTCTGCAAGTGTCTCCATGACTTGCAAATGACCATTTAGCTCAGTAGGTCAGGGTGCTAATAATGCCAAGGTAATGGGTTTGATCCCCATATGGACAATTCACTTAAGAGTTGGACTTGATGTTCCTTGTGGGTCCCTTCCAGCTCAGAATAGTCTGTGATTTACAGAACTTGACTGTATGATAAGGCTTTACATGTTCGTAGCATGCAGTGTAGCAGATTTCGATGAAAATCTGAATTCTTTGAGGTAAAATTTTACGTTAATTTGTTAGTTAACATTGTTCTGTGGAAACACACAAGAATTTTTAGAAATACTATTTAAAAGGTAGATTACATGTTAGAAGAAAATAGAAGGTGTTATACAGGTTTAAATCTCTTATTCAGCCAGCTCTTTATGTTACTTCCAGCAGAGTCCTGTGCAATTTAGAGTAACCTTGAAGAACATTCTGGTAAACCAATGGGTGATGAGCCTCAGTGAAGTTTTTATGTTGATTTGCTGCAGAGACTGTTTGATTTGGGTATTTTTTTTCTTCCTATATTAATTTGAAATAAATGCAATAAGTGCAATAACTGGTCACAAAATCAAAAACTCCTATCTTGGGTTAGAAGGGGCCCACAAGGACCATCAAGTCCAACTCCCGGCTCCTCACAGGACTATCTAAAACTAAACAATGTTGTCCAGATGGTCCTTAAACTCTGACCAGCTTGGTGCCGTGACCCTGTCTGTTTCAGCTGTGTGATTACTGAATTTTACTAAGATCCTGGTCTTCGGATTTTATACTGTGTGCAGATTCATCTTACAATTATGGTTTGAGCAATAAAATAAAAATACACATTGTTAAATTTTAGGGTTTCAAATCAAGTGATATGCAAGCTTGGAGACAACACTGGAATCATCAACTTTACAAAGCTCTGGAGCATCAGTATCAAATGGGCTTAGAAGCACTCAGTGAGAATTTACCAGAGATAATGATTGATCTAACATTCAAGTAAGATTTTTTTTTGCCTTAAAAGAAAATATTCAGGTACAGATGACATTAAAATATTAGTTTTTCTATTATTTGTTTCACTTTTTAGGCAAGGTCGCTTGCAATTCAGACCTCCTTTTGAAGAAGTACGAGCTAGATATTACAGAGAAATGAAGAGATTCATCTCTATTCCAAATCAGTTTAGGGGAGTAAGTGAGGCAGAAGATGAGTCTATATTCACTGTTATGACCGAAAGAAATGCAGATGGATTTCTGACTGCTTTCAGTAAAGCAGAGGATTTGTTCAGAAGGCTGACAGATGTTTCTAATCAGTTCAAGGTATTTTCAATAGTGGACCAACTCATATATTTTTTCACTTATATTTGTATCATTTTATGCTTTGGACATTCTAGAAGTAGCTGAGCAATGATGTTTGTGCATGGTTGTCCTTTTTTTCCAGGCATATAAGCAAAAACTTAGCAAGTTCATCCATGTTAAACCAACACCTTAAGCACATGCCTGACTTGAAGCATATGTATAGTTCCCTTTGAAAGCTCTGTATAATAGCTGATTTTCCATCTTTCTGTTTTGAGTATCCTTAAATGTGTGAACATGTCAAACCATTTTTTACCTTCTGGTTTTTGCACTTAGAAAATCTACAGATAATTGAAGAAGCACAAAGGTTAAAGATAATGTAACTTGAAAATATTATTAAAGTATTTTAATGTTATTGAGAAACAGTTTTTTTAATCTGGAAAATGTTTCTTTTGCATGCAATAAAAAATAATGTTGGAAAGGAATGGGTCGTAATTGGCCAAGTAGATATGGAACCTTTGGTGAAGACACATCTTTCTAGCAAACAGGACTGGGAAAAAAACTTCAAGGCATTAAAAGTGAGAGGGAAAGAAGCAGAACGTCTTCCAAGGTATAGTGTAGATATTCTTTGTTTGAATAATGTATTCTAGCAGATATTTAAAGCTAATAGTAAAATAGAGATGAAGATAGAATTTCAAGTGTTTTTAAAATGTTGATGTAGTTTTTAAATGTTTACATTTTTATTTTTCATTTTTATTTTCAGATACTCTCTTTTATCTCTGCCACCTACCCTGAAAACTTTTAATTACTTCCACTTAATATAATGGGGAACTTCCTCAGAATTCAGGGCTAATTCTAATATTAGCCCTGAATATAAACCTAATATTTTAACAAATCTTTTAGCTAAGTCCTGTACATGTGAAATATATATGGGAGTTAGGAACAGACATAGCAATTGTTTGTCATGAAATAATTCCTGTAATGAAATATTTGATTACCTCTTATAACTTACAGTTTAAAATATGGTAAGCTAGGCTTTTATTCTTATATATATATTCACTTGAACCTGTTGTACTGTATGGTTAGTGTTCTAAAGTAAAACTGGTAGGAATCATGTTTAGAACAAGGAAAAAGATGTGACATTTCATGCTGGGGAATGAACTGGTAGAACTTGCTGGCTAGTGATACTCTGAATAGTAAAGATTCCCATGAGTTCATGGACAGACTTTGGTGAATAGAAGAGAAACTGGCTGATGTGCCTTATAGCCAGAAGCAACATGTTGCTAAGAAATCCATGAGTTGAAAATATTAGTGTTGAGGGAGGATAGTCAGGAAGATACCAAGTAAGGTAGACCTTTTTCGTAGTGTTCTTTAGATGTCTATTTAGGGTCACTGATATATTAGCTACGGGGCCTTGAAATTACTCTCTATGATTTTTCTTCTGTTCTTATTACTATTGAAGGCTGAGTTAGTAAACTCTCTATGGAAATGGAAATGAGAGAATTAAAGACATGAATATACAAATAATTAAAGTATTTTTATTTTGAGTATGGTAATAGCCTTTCAGAATTTTATGGCACTGGTTATATAAAATGAAGCCGTTTTCTAGCTATTTGGAGAAGCAGAGCATTGGGCCGATCTCAGTCCCCATAAAACTGAAAGTATATATGCATAATTGTTATAAATATTTCAACACTATGAGTAATTTTCCCAATAAGCTGTGACTTTTATTTGTAGAATTATAAGGGAAATTTTTTACCAAACTACTAAGTTAGGGTAAACTATAGATGTGCATAGATCTAGAGATACTAGCATGTAAGTATGCTACTGAATATTTGCTGTCTTTTAATCTCTTTTTTTGGAAGCATGATCAGAATCGATTGTTTAACTGTTAATTGCAACCCTGTGAAAACTGTAATCGATGATTTCATCCAGAAGTTGTATGACATTCTAGTTGTTTCTTTGAGAAAATCTATCCAAGGTAAATAACTTCAATGAACAATATTTTAGTTTTCTTTGTTTCTGTTGTACTTGGCCACATTTGTGTTAATGTAAATACTCTTTTAAAGAAATATTTTACTTTCAGGCACAGTGAACTGCAGAAATCACAATGCAGAGAAAGGAATCTGTTACAGCTGTGTATTCCTCAATACTACTTTTTCACTACAGACCTAACCTAGGACCCTTTGATGTCCATTGTGTATCTTCCCTGTTCTCTTGTTTGAGCCACGTCTGTTACAGGTGTAAAAGAATACATATGAATTTTGATTGTTTCTTTTATCTGAAGCAAAATTTTGTTGCTTCAGAGAGGAAAATTTATTTCATGTTTGAGGGAGGAAAATTTCCTTGGTGTTTGAGAAGGTGTTATAAAATGTAATAAAGATGCTATTAGATTTTTCTTGTACAAATTTAAATACTTCATGAAGAGTCTAAAATAATCTAGACTTACTCCGTAGAATTGCTTGTCGCTTAGATTGTCAAAACTGTCAAAACCGTGTTGAAAAATATAAAACATTTCCCTGTTTTCAGTGGTTGACCTATATCTGGAACATCAGGACAAAATGCAATAAAGTGTAGATGATGAGGAATAATAGTGTTTTGTGCTTTAAATCTAATGATTGTCACAGGAAACATAGAACAGGTTATGTCCAAGAAAGTGAATTATTTCCATAGCCTGAAAGGTAAATCTTTCCTGGAAGATTTCCTGGAGCTGTACAGCTCCTTTCTCAGTATCAAAAGAGGTTTACCTTGGTAGCTAAATACAACATTATAGCTTATTCAGGCATTTGTTTGTGAGTCTTTTCAATAGTAAAGCAAGGCAGCTTTAGTTAGCTAGTCTCTTTAAAAGACCCAAAGCAAAACAAACATAAAAAACCCCAAAGAACCCAAAAGCAATTTTAACATCTATTGTTATCTGTTTACCTAAAAAAAAGACCTATACAGCCTTTGAAGGTATATAAATAAATGCCTCACGTATTTATGTTTAATGTTTAGAAGGGACTCTGATACTTATTATCTAAATCATACATTGAACGCAGTGGATCACATTTGAAAAGCTATGTGTAAACACAAATGTGCAATTTTTGTTCAGGTAGTAGACAAGATTGGAGTCTGCAATTTTTAAACAAATACTTTGCATACTTATGACTGATGCTGTATCCTTGTGCATTTTTCTGACTTGGATATTTAAAACTACAAATATTCTCTCCATGATAACTTTGTTTTCTATCTTTATGTAGCTCACCTGTGTGATGTTTCTACCTTTCTCACTGATGCCATGGAAACACTAGTGATTAGGCCCCAGACTGTAGAGGAAATAGCAGAAGACAATTTAAAATATTTAAGCCTACATGAACGAAAAGAAGGGGTAAGATACTATTTTATTCTATCTAGAACAACAGCTATAAAACTGCAATTACTTTCTAGTATGAAAATTTACGTTTAATAATAACTAATAAAGATCATGCAGAGGTCACATAGGGTCAGGGCAGTAGTCCCTGTAGCACAGTAATTTGTGTCCAGCAGTGATTTACCTAGGGGAAAATATAAAATCAGGGTAGCATATTGGATACTTTTTACTTCTAACCTTCAACCTGAACCTTGTTGAGTTTTATGTGGTTCCTGAGCATATAGTAACACTCAGTGGATTTCTTTTCCACAGCCTTACCTCGTCTTCTCTTGAGAGCAAATACCCATTTGACATCCAAAATATACTCTGGTAAAGTGTAGAGCAATTACCCATTACATGAAGGACTCCTCTTTTGATTTTTTTTTCCAACTGCCACCTGTTAACTCCATACCCATTATGTCTTATACTGGAAGAGATATGGACCAAACAGTTCTATTCTTCCTTTTCATGGCAAATGACTGTATTGTACTTCGTTGTGTCTGGTATCAGAGATCTCTGTTGTAGATTGAAGAGTGTTAGTTAATTTCAGCTTTTCTTATGCGTAAGCCTACTCATAACTTTGATCATCCTTGTTGCCTTTTGATAAGTGTTTTCTTTCTATTTCATTTTTTCTGTGTGATCAACACATTTTTCTTAGTTTTTAAGATCTGAATAAACCATGGATTTACATGGTGAAATAGTTATATTACCTCTTATTATCTTTTTGGTCTCTGGGACTCATAACATTTGTTTTGCTTCCTACTCCTTAGATTAATCTCACATTTTGGTGAAACTAGCTGTCATAACCCCAAGGTACCAGTCTGAAGTGCAGTTTTTATCTTAGGATTCAACCTTGTACATGTGAAATTTACTTTTTCACATTTATGTCACTTCATGGTTATCTACTTGAATTTTGCTTGTCACCAGTATCATCAGTCATTATTTCTTACACATTCATTCTGCAATTCTTCACAGGTGAAGTATTTTAATGCCTGAAATAATATAGTATCATCAGTAGACTTTATCATGTCACAAGCTGGTCTTCTTTTCCAATTCTTTTATAAGCACTTTGAGCAGTCCAGGACAGGTATCTACAGAACTCCATGGGAGATATTTTTTGATTGCAGGAAGTAGCCATTTCCTCCTAACACTGTTTTCTATCTTTTTCCCGATTAATTGTCTGTGCAAGGATCTTTGTTCTTATGTAAATGCTACCAGTTTTCCTTAAATGCCTTGGATGAGGCTTTGTGTTAAAAGCTTTTTGGAAACTCAACAGGAATATATGATTTAACTTTTCTTCATCTGTATCCTTACTGATGCCTTTAAAGATCTCTGGTTCTAGAAGATTGTGGAATTCTACAAAACCCATATTGGCTCTTCCCAACTGGACAGTATACTATCCTTTGAAGGATTCAGTTCTGAGTGAGTGCATCTGAGTTCAGGTGTTCATGTGCAGGTGTGTGCAGTGCATGTGCTGTTAATATACTCAGCAGAAGTCTGGTCCAGTTGCCCAAAAATGCAGTTTTAGAGTTACCAAGATGCATTTCCAACATCCCCACAAGGCTGGCAAACATAACAGATAAGTTCTGGGAGGCCTTTATCTTTCTGTAGTTGCAGCTGGAGGCCATGCAAGTGCTATAGGACATCTGGGGTGGTCCGAAAAGTGCGTTTGTGAGGAACTGAATCAAGTCCCAGCAGTGTAGTCAGCTGCATCCTGGAGCAATCCTTGTCACCCTGGGGTAGGCACCTTGTGGCTCATGCTCCTGAATTGATTTCTTAACTCCACTGGGAGCTCAATGCAGTTATTGATGCATACATGTCTACTGTTGGAGGGGTGTCCTGCATGTCAGAGAGCTCCATATAAGGCTCAAGGTAGGTAAGACACAGGATGTAGAGGAAACCCCATAACTTTGGGGCTGTGGATGTCAGGCACATGGGACAGAGTAGAGGATCTCAAATAGTCCTGGAAGCCTCTGTCATTGAATGATTGAGATGTTGGTTTCAATGGAGTTTTGGATGTCTACTTAACAAGTCATATACAGGCATCTAACATATACAGGCGTCTAATTTTAGCTTAATCTTTTTCTTGCATACAGATTATCTGCTTGGCCTCTTACTCAGCAAGGATGGGTATAATTATTTATATTTTGTAGGAACTCTGGGAGAGTTATTGGATAGTGAAGAGAATTACTTTGTAGTACTGTTACCTGTTGTCTTGTCTTAATTTTTAAAGGAAAACATACATAACAGGATGTTTTGGTAAATATATAGAACTGTATGTGTTTATCTCAGATGATTCTTCTTACTTACATAGTTTAAAAGGGTTGGTCTTGTTTTTCTATTAAATTCTGTTGCCTCCTAATATGTGGAGAAAAAAAGATGGATTTTTTCCCTGCACAAATGGGCGACAAAATCCAGTGCTCTTTTGTATAATTTCTGTTTATTTGGAGTGTCTGTGTTCCTTTTTNAGAGGTAAATCAAAAGCCACACAAAATCAAAGCAATAAAGGACTTAATTCACCACTTCCCATGGGCAGGCAGGTGTTCAGTTGTGTCCAGGAGAGCAGGGCGCCATCACGTATAATGGTGACTTGGGGAGACAAACATCTTTCTGGATGCCCCCTTCCTTCTTCTTCCCCAGCNTTGTGGGTTAATCCTGGTATGCACCTAAGCACCACACACCTGCTGGATCACTTTCTGACTCATTTGAAGAGCCTTCCCCACCCTTAAAGGGACAGGAGAAGAGAAAAGGAAGAGTAGAAATGAGACACCTCATGGACAGAGATCAAAATAGTTCAATAAATGTAGAAAGAGATAAAGCAGTAAAAGTAGAGGGAAGGGGAAGGGGAAGGGGAGGAAAGGAAAAAGGAAAGGAAAGGAAAGGAAAGGAAAGGAAAGGAAAGGAAAGGAAAGGAAAGGAAAGGAAAGGAAAGGAAAGGAAAGGAAAGGAAAGGAAAGGAAAGGAAAGGGAAGGGAAGGGAAGGGAAGGGAAGGGAAGGGAAAGGGAAAGGGAAGGGAAAGGAAGCAATAATATATGGCATGGAATATCTCTGCCTGGCTGTGTCTCATGGGTTGAGATAAAGACAGTTCAAGAGGTAAATCAAAAGCCACACAAAATCAAAGCAATAAAGGACTTAATTCACCACTTCCCATGGGCAGGCAGGTGTTCAGTTGTGTCCAGGAGAGCAGGGCGCCATCACGTATAATGGTGACTTGGGGAGACAAACATCTTTCTGGATGCCCCCTTCCTTCTTCTTCCCCAGCTTTCTATGTTGAGCATGATGCCATATGGTGTGAAATGTCTCTTGGATCAGTTGGGGTCAGCTGTACTGGCTGTGTCCTCTCCCAGCCCTGTGTTATCCACATCATTTTCATGACAAGTCCAAAACACAACCCCATACCAGCTACTAAGAAAAAGATAAACTAGATCCAAAGCCAGCAAACTTACACACAGTTATTGAATTCTGTTGCTCTGCTGCTGTTCACCAATTTGATTGAGTTGATCTCTGCAATATGTAAGGTGGCACCTCTTTCATGGTTAACATTCACTTCTGTATATCTCATGTTAGGATCAAGGTTTAGAATTTCTCTAAATACCTCACATACTATTTTTTTAAATGTTTTAATATTATTTTATAAGCAGTATTAAAAAAGCAGCGGTATCTGTGTATCTGCAAGCTGTATCTTTATGCTTGTTATTTGTGCATACAGAATTGTCAATTCATATGTATTTGCTTTAGATAAATAGGATTTGCTGAATTTTAACATGCACACTTATTTTTGATCTTCTGATTTTAGATTTTTCTCCTGTTTCAAGAGGCTGAAGATAAAAACAAACTTCTGCGAACTGTGGCTGGTGCAGGTTTGGACAGTATCAGTAACCTAAGAGCTACATGGGATAAATTTGAATTAATGATGGAAAGTCACCAGCTTATGATTGCCGAACAGGTAGCAATGAAGGCTCAAAATTTTACCTGGAAATGTTGAAATTATTTTGAATATGTCTTGAACAATACTTAGATTAAATCCATAAATATTGTCAGTTCAATAATAACACGGGCATTACTGAGTTGAGGCAGAGCCGTCTAAGGAAGGATACTTAGACTCTTAAGCAGTAACTGTTAACTCTGAAGCAGTAACTAGGGGAAACTTTCGTTGAACTGATGCTGAAATAAATGTTATGTTGTTGTCGTTCTGTCTCAAAACAGCTTTCTGGAGACAGAAATGGCTTAATAAATGCAATGGTTAACAGAGGAAAGGAGGATAACTGTTTAAAGATAGCATTTTTATTTATCATATTTTTAGTATTGAAGCTTCTTATTTTCTTTTCACTTAACTTTGCTAACCTATGCACGGTCCTGTAATTCCAATGCATAGGGAAACTACTTAACTCATTTGAAGTTCTACTGAAGATATCAATTTGCCATACAAATATAGCCATTTTTCTATGTGCTATAAGAGGCAAGCCTAGGTAGCATAGGCTGAATAAATAGGTCTCAGGTACTAGCATAATAAAAAAAAGTAGTGCCCCCTTTAAAAGAAAAACAGAATAAGGAGAAGAAAGTTGACTATTTCTTCAGGTATTATACAAGAAGTTTTTTGAGTTTGATTTTTGATGAAGTAGTCGTTACCAAGTTTTGAAGTTGATGCTTTGATTTTGATCATGGTTGTAGATACAAGCCATTAAGGAATGTAATTTTGCCTATTGCTTTGCAGATGGAAATGATGAAAGGAAATGTACTTTCACGTATCAATATATATCTTCAAGACCTGGAAAAATTTAAAGCTCGCTGGGATCAGCTAAAGCCAAGTGATGATGTCATTGAAACAGGTGGTCAGGATGTACTTGAGAAAAGTGCTCAGCTGATAAAGGAAAAAAAAAAAGAATTTGATGAACTTAAAATGGTGAAAGAAAAACTCATGTATGTGTGTTTATTTCCCTGTATATCTTATTCATTAATGTATTGATCTTTTGCAGCCATAGTATCTCAGAAAGTGTTTATTAATTTTTATCACAACAGATATTGTAAGTAATTTAATTTGTATTACATGTTTTTCATTGGCTTTTCAGAGTCCTTTTTGTTGGTTTTACCTAACATGAGTTTCTTAAGATAAGTTTTTTCTAGACGTTTTTTGGATAAATAAATTGAGAAGTCTCTTAAGGTCTTTTGAAAGGAAGTTTGTACACTAAAAGCTTAATTCTGACTTTTGAAATTCTCACTATGTGAAGGTTTTGGATATTGGTCCAAAAAGAACCTCTTGTAACTTAAGTGGACAGGAGGTCACCTCTCCCAGTAAGTGTCCATGCTCACTATTGCAGATCTTGAGGATGAAGTTTTCTATTTAACTTCTTACCTTGGCATGTAAATGATGGCAAATAAAATTAGCATATTCTATTTACCACCAGCAAGAAGCAATCAATTCAAAATTATTTTCTTTCCAGCTTTGATTTGGAGGGCACAAATTAATTCACCTTTCTCATAAATAAGAAATAAATGAAAATTTATGGAAAATAATTATGAATATGGGAGAAGGTTATTGTGTAAAAGAGTTATCACTCATATTTCTTTATTATTTCTGTTCAAGAAGGAGATTATAAGGAAATTGCAGTTGGCAACAATATTCTTCAATAAAGCCAATGACTTTTCTTAAAAAAATATGATGATTTCTGTATAGTACCATTTCTTAATCCATAAAAATACAGTGGAATAATGTAATGCATAATGCAATGATCTTTTTATGCAGTGAAGAATGCCATCATTTTAAATTGGAAGAGCCCGACTTATCATTGTCAGAAGCTGTAAGTCAGGATATTCAGAGTTGTGCAGAAGTCTGGGCACTGTATGAAGAGTTCTATCAAGGTTTTCAGGAAAAAGCCAAAGAAGACTGGATTACTTTTAGGTGACATTTTGTTACTTTATTTTTAATGGGCATACAAGTGTGGTTGTAGTACTGTGTTGTTATGACCTTTTTATGTTTGATTTTCATGCAGAAGTAAGATATACCTATTTGAAGAATTTTTGTTTAACTGGCATGACAGACTGAGGAAGATGGAAGAACATACTGTAATGACAGTAAAGTTGCAAAAAGAAGTGGACAAATATAAAGTAAGATGCTAATTACCCTAGAAATGTTCAAGGCCAGGTTGGGTAGTGCTTTGAACAACCTGGTCTAGTGGAAGGTGTCCCTGCCCACAGTGGGGGGGTTGGAACCAGATGATCTCTAAGGTCATTTTCAACCCAAATAATTCTGTGATTCTATGACTTTCAGAAAGTCCTGTGAAACAAAAAATGTTTTGGTATAACTGGGTAATGTACTTCATTTGATACCTCATCGTTTATTTCTTGCAATAAAACCATGTTAATATTTAACAAAATGTCTTCTGATAGTGTTTTGAACATTTCACTTACTTTTGAGAACCTTTAGTTCACTACAGTAAACAGAATGGTCATTACAGCTTACATAGACACTGATTTACAGTGAGTTGTCTTCAGAATCATACTCCCAAACTTTAAATTCAGGAACTGGTAAAATTGTACCTCAGTTTAAGAATTTAATTTTTTTTTTGTCTGAATAGCCATGTCACTCCATAATCAAAGAGATGCAATTTTCATAACAACTAGATGGATTTACATGTGCATTTTTCCTGTAGATGATAATTCCACTCCTAAAGTATGTAAGAGGAGAACATCTTTCTCCGGACCATTGGTTGGATCTCTTTCGTCTGCTGGGTCTTCCCCGAGGCACTACACTTGAGGGTTTGCTATTTGGAGATCTATTAAAAGTGACAGATGCCATTATAGAAAAAGCAATGGAACTTAAGGTATGAATAATTTTAAATACAGGATCTGTAGTTTTTTTGTGGTTTATGTGGTATATGTTGTTCCATATGCATATATCTTCAATACTATAGAAGTAGAATTTGTGTTATATTTTTGAAAGGAGAGTTTTTTGCAAGCTCTGTAGTTTTATATGAGATCTGTTCTTGCTTTTAAATAGGATTTGAATTGTCGAGCTCAAGGTGAAATAACAATCAGAGAAGCATTACGTGAGCTTGAACTCTGGGGAGTTGGAGCTGTCTTTATGTTAACAGATTATGAAGATAGCCAAGGCAAGACTATCAGGCTTATTAAAGACTGGAAGGACACAGTCAACCAAGTTGGAGATCACCGCTGTCTTCTACAGTCTCTTAAGGACTCTCCATATTACAAAGGTTTTGAAGATAAAGTGTCCATCTGGGAAAAAAGGCTAGCTGACTTGGATGAGTTCTTGCAGAATTTAAACCAAATTCAAAGGAAATGGGTCTATTTGGAACCGATATTTGGTCGTGGAGCTCTACCCAAAGAACAAGCTCGTTTTAACAGAGTTGATGAAAACTTTAGGTTAGTGTTACGGAATGCGACTTACCTTTTGTAGTATCTTTGACATGTAGTCTGGAACATTCTTCATGGTGAAAATATATGGAACAATTGGCATATGTATGGAGAAGAAGGTCAGTGACAGGAATTCAGAAGATAGATATGTGTGATGGCAACATATATCTGAATAAAGGTGGTAATGTTTTCATTTAATGGGGCACATGTGAAGAAGGGAATCATGTGAAGCATCAAAGATTGTGAACAAGGCAGGCAAACACAAGATTAGTCTTAGCAGCAGAAGTAGAGGGGATGTAACTGTTTTTTCAAGAATCATGTTGAAGACTATCACTTTGTTCACTAAGAAAGTACACACAGAGATTTGGGGGAAACAGATGGTTTATTTGTTCCAAACAAGTGAAAAGATAAAAATGGAGTAGATTTTAGGAATATGGAAAGATATGTAGCATTACCTGTCTTGGCTTGAGTTGAAATGACTTAAATGGAAATAAAAGTCAAGAATTGAACTTTCTTGGTTCTGGGTAGAGAAATTTTCGCAAGAAACCATTTTTCTTAAATTACACTGGAAAGACATTGAGGTAAATTCTGAAATGTTTCATCATTAGTACTGAAACCTGAAAGTTATATATCAGCTGTTTATATTACTTGTCTCTGTGTTAATTATTATTTACTTAAATTTATATATGTCATATTTAAACTAAAATGATAATTGGTTTATGAATTATTTTTTTCTGTCAAGATCCATTATGTCAGATATTAAGAGCGACAATAGGATAACATCGCTGAATGCCCGGGCAGGAATAAAAAATACCTTAACTACCATACTTGACCAGCTTCAGAGATGTCAGAAATCTCTGAATGAGTTTTTGGAGGTACAGTGAACATTAACACCTTTTTTTTATAAAGAAAGTCAGTAAGCTTGGGTTTGAATCAACAAAATTGATTTATTCTGTTTTTATATAGGAAAAGCGCTCAGCATTTCCAAGATTCTATTTCGTTGGAGATGATGACTTATTAGAAATTTTAGGACAGTCCACAAATCCTCTGGTTATCCAGTCTCATCTTAAGAAACTTTTCGCTGGTAATGCACTAATCTTTATTTGTGAAATTTATTTATTTAGAGATAAGCTTCTTTGAAGCCAAATAATATGTTGCCGTTTCTCTCTTTCCATGACTAGACACTTAGTAATTAATGTTTGACTTTGAGAATATATAACTTTATTGATGTTTTCTGATTAATAGGCATTCATAGTGTGAGCTTCGATGAAGAATTTAAATACATAATTGCCATGAAGTCTGTAGAAGGAGAAACTGTGCCACTTAGAAATAAAGTTCTTCTATCAAATGATGTGGAGGTGAGAAAATCACATCCTAGTCTGGTTCAAACATCTTTGAGAAGTTAATTTGTAATGTCATTTTTGATTTTTTTTGTCTCTTTGTCAGGTGTGGCTAAACAGTTTGGCTTTGGAGATGAAGGAGACCCTGAAAAAAATGTTAATTGACTGTGTTGATGCTGGAAAAAAATTGCAAGGTTCAATTGATCCATCGCTCTTTCCTTCCCAGGTAGTTGTTGATCCAGTAATGCCATTGTGTAGTTTTAGAATTGCCAAATACGTTATTTTTTTTAGTTTCCTGAAGAACTATACATTTAGATTTGGAAGAAAATAACCCAAATCAAGTCCATTTTACTCATTTATCATGTAGAGAAGTTCTTAAAAATATGTGCTGTTATTAAATTTCTTTGCAAACATTTCAAATATTCAAGTCTTTTACATGGCATTTTGACATACCACTTAATGGAAAAGACTTGCTGTATTAGATTACATTGCAAGTTTTGGCAAAATTTTGCCAGGTTTTAAGATGGCTTTATTTGTTCTTAGGATCATAGCAAATGTAGAGCTTTGTTTAAAAATTATACAATAAAATATTTAAAATATCAGACATAATAAGCAATTGCAAATTAGTTGAAAAACTGGTTGGTTTTTATATGTGTTCAGTATTTATAAAATATAATTTGAACTTTCTCTTCCAAAGATTCTTTCCTTGGCAGAACAAATTCTGTTCACTGAAGATGTTGAAACTGCTATCAAAAACCATAATCTGCAAAAATTAGAATTAGAACTCATGACTAAACTGGACCATTATACTAGCATTGGTAGTAGCATAGAAGATACTGGAAGTACAGGTATAAAAATAATAATCAATATATAATTCTTTATTATGACTGCACTTATGTAGTATTTTACAGTTTATTTAAACAGGAAATTATATAAATCTGTCTCAATTTGAGTTCACAAAGCTGAGTTACATAAAGTCACTTACCTATTACAGCCAAGATTAGAGTAAGTAATATTTCAAAGTAAACAGAAGAATTTTTATATATATTAGAAATTATCTCAGAGAATTTATGTGTTTGGAGACCTCTTTTCTTAACTTTTTAATAAGTTTCTATCTTTTGACTTATGTATCTATTGTTTCACAGGAAGTGGGTAAACAGCAGTTGAGGTACATTGTGTATATTCTGTACAACTGTGTAGGTAATTCTCTTTTTCTATATTAGACGTACACATCTGCCTCTGAACTAATAACTTTGCGTACCTTTGAGGCAAAATAAGCTAGTTATTCTCAAGACATGATTGTTCTGGATCTTATATAGTCTGAGTGGGTTAGGATAATTATGCCTCTGAGTGCTTTTTTTCTTTTTTTTTTGACGAGAGTTGGGGCTTTGAGTGACTACTTCAGATAAAAAAGTCTATACTGTAGGTTAGAGACGGCTTTTATCTTAGGTATAAAAAGATTCGATATGTAGCTGATAATCTTCCACCACATTTGTATAGCTACTTACTGCATTAAATTCTAGTTTACAATTTGTGAACTGTAAACAACTGATACATTTATTAGAAGTAGGATTCATATCACCTACCTCCAGAAGTTTGTAATTGTGGTTCTTTATTTGAGCCCTTTTTCTGTGTTCTTTCTGTAGCTGTTTGAGAAATCTCATCAGTTACAGAGGAGTGTTCATTTAATGTAGTGTATAATACACTACATTAATGTTTCAGTTTGGAAAATAGGTGGGATTTTGAAGTGAGTTGTGATTATTCTCATTTACTTTGCTTTAATTCCCATCATGGAACAGTATAGAAACACACAAACTTGATTTCTTTCAATGAAATTAAATCAAACAATATGCTTTAAGAGTACACTTAATGTACCTAATCTGTTAACGAACTTTCACTCCACATCACCATAAATGTTCTGAGTAAAATCTCCAGACTGTGTGTAGTATGGTTTTCGGATGCTCAACAGATCACTCAGCAGGTTGGGCCACATTGATTGCTGAAGTGGACATGGCTATTAACACTCCTGGCATAAATTGCTTTGCAGAAAAGCCTCTCCCTCTCCTTTTTTCTCTCCCCCTCTCTCCCTGTCTCCCTCTGTCTCACCCCCCACCCCCGTGTAGAGGCAGACAAAGTCAAATCAAAATGACTAAAGTTACGTGGTTGAAATTGTTTGTATCTGTTTTATGCTGCTTGCTTTAGAAAATTAAAAAAACCTTTATATAAGTCAAACAAGATCTAAATAAAATCTGCTGGTAATAGAAAGCAGCACAACGAACTTGTGAATGGGTAGTGAATGATGAATGTTGTGTCTTCCTTGCTACACCGGTGTGATTTTTTTCTTTTGGTGTGATTATTTGCAGAATCTGGAATCCTCGAGCTCAAGCTTAAAGCTCTGATTCTTGATATCATTCATAACATTGATGTGGTGAAACAGCTGAATCAAGCTGAGGTTCACAATGTTGAAGACTGGGCTTGGAAGAAGCAGCTGAGATTTTATATGAATGACCAAAAATGTTATGTTCAGATGGTAGATGCTGAACTCCAATATACTTATGAATATCAGGTGTGGTATTTTTACGTAGTGGCTTTTATAAATTAATCAAACACTTTCTCACTTCATACATGCTGCTGATTGTCTCCTTACTGTTGTCATTTTTCTAAACTTTGTTATGCCCTTAACATGTTATTTCATAGATAGTATGAAGAGATAGGGTGATAATTTTCATTCATGATGCTGATGGGGTAAATATAAGTTGTATCAAAGTAGCTGCATTATCATATAAATATTTCTTATTATGCTTGCTTTTATATGTCCAAGTGCAGTTTCATCTGTAGTTGTGAAAAAATTTGAACAATACATTGGCATTTGATATAAAACCAGAACAGTTTTATAAACGAATTCGTATTCTTAATGAGACAGAAATTTTATCTATTGCTTTATCTTATCAAATTAATTACTTATTAATAAAATGAATGACATTAAATTGCCGGTATTTTCTGTCTGCCAATCAATATAATTTGTTTTGTTTCTGCAGGGGATTTCTCCAAAACTTGTTTATACACCTTTGACAGATAAGTGTTACCTAACTCTTACTCAGGCCATGAAGATGGGCCTTGGAGGAAATCCCTATGGTCCAGCTGGAACTGGGAAGACAGAATCAGTGAAGGCCTTGGGTGGGATTCTTGGAAGACAAGTATTAGTCTTTAATTGTGATGAGGTGAATATGGTTTTGTTTAATTTAGGAAATGGATATCTATACCCGTACTTCATAAAGCAATATTATATTCCAGAAATAATATTAAAATTTTAATATTAAGTTCTATTATTATTATTATTATTATTATTATTATTATTATTTTGTTGTATTGCAATTATTATGGAAATTATTCTGATAATTTTTCAGTTGCCATTAGAAATTTGTGGATATTTTCAAGGACCTGCTTTTTAGTGGATGGGAAGATAGTCTTTTATATTTTCCTGTTATTTGAATTTTGACAACATTCTTTTCAATTTCAAGGGCATTGATGTGAAGTCAATGGGACGCATATTTGTGGGCTTAGTGAAGTGTGGTGCCTGGGGATGTTTTGACGAATTCAATAGACTTGAGGAAGCTGTGTTGTCTGCAGTATCCATGCAGGTTCAGACAATTCAACATGCATTGAAGAAACACAGTCCTGTATGTGAGATGCTTGGCAAAAAGGTACAGCAAAACTTAATTATCTTGTTCACATTGGCCACACTTAAAAACTGACTACTGTAACTAAACATAGTCCACCCAGCATTTCTCAATACTGTTTCATCTGACAATATATCATTACAATTCACTTCTAATGCTAGGTTGAAATGGATCCTAATTCTGGAATTTTTATCACTCTGAATCCTGCCGGAAAAGGTTATGGAGGAAGACAAAAACTGCCTGATAACCTCAAGCAACTTTTCAGGCCAGTTGCTATGACTCATCCGGACAATGAACTCATTGCAGAAGTTATTTTGTATTCAGAAGGCTTTAAGGATGCTAAAATACTGGGTAGAAAATTAGTGGCTATTTTTAATCTAGCAAGGTAAGCTTTCTTCACCCCGCCTCTCCACTCCTTAGTAAAGTCACCTTTCTAATTCTCTTCCCTTGTAGCTCTTAGAACTAAGTGGTTTACCATGCAAATCTCTGTACAGATACTTTTAACTTAAAAAGTTAAAATACTGCAATATATTGGGAAGTTGAGATGTGAAAATATGTTGAATTCAGTTAGAATCTCAAGAAAGCAAGTTGGGTTTTGCTCCCAGTTGCTCCCCTAGTATCTCACTAAATATAAATGTAAGCGTATGAATGCTCACGAGCATTGTGTTGTATTGAAGTCTTAAAATTGTTGAAATGCAAGTGCCTATTTGGTTAAAACTATGTGCATTAGAGACTACAAAGATCAAAAGTTATAGTGAACGCTGTTAGGGTCAATAATAAATATGTGTTGAATATTACCCCTCTGAAAATTCCAGTGTGTCACTGCTATATTTCTGAAATGAATTTCAGATGACGCTACAAATACATGCCAGTTTCTCTTTTGACCAACCCTGTATCATAAGTGTGTTCATTCACCAACCCAAAATTTCAGATGCTGTCACCTAAAGCTTATTACAATATTGTTGTTTTTAAATTCAGGGAGCTTCTGACACCACAGCAGCATTATGATTGGGGTTTACGAGCACTGAAGACTGTTTTGAGAGGCTGTGGCAGTCTTCTTCATCAGCTGAAGAAAAGTGATGCAAAGCAAGAAGGTAAGATTGACCATACCAAACTTTTGATTCTTATTATCTTGATTATATTGATCTTATACAAAGATCCTAAAGAATCACTCCAGCTTTCTTGTTCACTGGAGCTTTAAAAAGCCATGGCTTGTATCTGTAGGCAATTTAGAAAAGAAGAAATTATCTATGAAAGCCTGGCTTCACTAGGAGATCACAAAAGACTTGTCACATTCTAGGTTGAGCTATTATATGATGATAAGAACACAGATTACAGGACTTCATTTGGGAATCATTTTAAATGATTCTCAAAGACTTGTTTTCACTTGGCTTAGGACAGGAAAGTTGATCCTCTGATGCTGTCAGTGTTCATTAGATATCACCATTTTGACTCTATTTGAATTTTGCAAAAATTGTCACATGGCACTAGATTCAGATTGGTAGAAAGAGACAAATATAAGGATAGGTAAGAATGGTAGAAATGTATTGGACTAGATTGAGTATCTGTATTTTTAAGGATTTTTAAAATTATTGTTGTTTATTGTTGTTAAATGAGAGGGAATTAGAGTGTGGAATGGATGAGCATTTCACATCTTTAGGAGAGAACTACTGCTTCCTGTTTGCTTAACCAGCATATATCTGAAAGTTTACTTTTAGTAAAAACTTTCAGTTTTTATTTTGACATAAGAAATGGTCTGCACCTGACCAGCATCATTGCCGCCTCATATCTCTATAGAATGCATTTGTGGGCATACATCGTACTTATGGTAAGTATGCCTGACGATGCCTAGCTTCCAAGTAGAGTGGTACATGAACTGGAATTCTGGAATCTATGCTCCAATTCTACTTTCAACACATGAGCAGTGTTGACACAGCTTAAACTGATCTGTTTTCTTTGTTTTTCCTTCCAGTTAATGAAAGTCACATAGTGGTTCAAGCTTTGCGGCTGAACACCACATCAAAGCTTACATTTGCAGACTGCACACGTTTTGATGAGCTGGTTAAAGATGTATTTCCTGGCACTGATTCTAAAGATGTGGAATATGCTGAGTTAACTGCAGCTTTACAACAAGTCTTTCAGGAAGCAAACTTGGAAATTATAAGCACACAGGTAAACATCCACTACAGCAACAAAACAGTATTATTCTGAATTAGAACTGATTAATATTACATTCATTTAATTAGTCTCTGTTTTATTTTGAAAAATCTTTTGTAAAAAAGTGAGAATAACTGGTAATTAGATTCTAATTACGTATATACAAATAATTAGATGTGTGTTCGAAGCATGGTAGATCAGTTATGTAATTGAGAGAAAAATAGTGCAAGGAAAATTAATATGTGAACATGTGACACACAGTTTCATTCAAGCCAGGTACAAATGCCAGTGAATATTTTGGACAGTGAAAGAATGAAATAGGTGAATATTTGATTTTTGCATGCAATTTTCTGCCTTGTTTTTATTTATTTATTTATTTTAGAACTGGACGAAGTTTTGTGACTGAAGATTTGTTAAATTCACATTAAAAATATGCCCAAAGATGGCTATTATTTTTGTAGTAATAATTTAGTGGAATGCTTCTAACATATAAAATAAATTTCTTCATAAACTTTAGTATCATAATTTTAAATATACCTGCTAATATCTATTATTTAAAAAACCAAAATTATAGAAAGTGTCTGCATGCAAAGTAAATCTCAGAAATACGAAAAAGGAACATGTTTGATTCAGCTTTACCGTTTTCACATAGCCATTATCTCTTCCATTGTCTAGATCAAGAAGGCTCTGGAGTTATATGAACAACTGCGACAAAGAATGGGTGTCGTTATCGTAGGTCCAAGTGGCGGAGGTAAATCAACGCTCTGGCGGATGTTAAAGTCAGCCCTTGGTAAAACTGGCAAAGTAGTGAAGCAGTACACAATGAATCCCAAGGCCATGCCTCGGCATCAGCTGCTGGGCCGTATTGACATGGACACCAGGGAATGGTCCGATGGAGTGCTTACCAATAGTGCTCGGCAAGTGGTGCGAGAGCCCCGAGGTACGTCTGGGGGGGACTCGCGGATGTTACACTGAAATTACTGAAATAGTTTGTTTTCAAGTACTTCTTTATATTGTGTTATTTTTTGTGGATTGCATAAGGCAAGAAAAACTTCTGGTAACAATTGTAGCCAAAAGCCTCGGTACATTCTTTACAAATTTTGTGATGAGAAAGCAAAAATAGGCAGCAGAAGGTAAAGCATATGAGGAGTGTCTTCATAGAACTGTAAGTCATAATGAAGAAAGAATAATAAATAACATTAAGATAACAAGGGGTGATATTTTTGAACTGTTTTTCTTGGGTTTGATATTTTATTTTTGTGTCTGGAAATAGATATTACTTCATGGATAATTTGTGATGGTGATATTGATCCTGAATGGATTGAATCTTTGAATTCTGTTTTGGATGACAACAAATTGTTGACTATGCCCAGTGGAGAAAGAATTCAGTTTGGTTCAAATGTCAACTTTATATTTGAAACTCATGACCTTAGCTGTGCCTCTCCTGCTACAATATCTCGAATGGGAATGATCTTTCTGAGGTAAGCCACAAGAGCATTACATACTTTCAAAGTAAGTAAATATTCTTACTTTTCTTGAAAGGTATTCTCAGATGAAGGGAGCAGTTGTTTAGTTGCTTACACTTAGGAAGCCAATCACTGGGGAAGTTTCTTTAGGTTGCATATCCATTCTGTGGTGTTTGTTATAAACTTTTGACTGAAATACCTCAGATTTTTTTCTAAAAGACATTGTGAATTCTTTACTGGAGAGCCCAAATATTGGTTAGAAATCGTTAAAGTATTTTACTAGACTTTTTCTGGAATTTTGTGTTCTTTTAAAACAGTCTATTTAAAGACATTGGTGTCTTGTATTTATCTGAATCTTCTTTTTGACTTAGTGATGAAGATACAGATCTTAATGCTCTGATAAAGTCTTGGATAAGAAGTCAGCCTGAAGAATGCAGATACAATCTTGAAAATTGGATTGGGGACTATTTTGAAAAGGCTTTAAACTGGGTTGTAAAGAAGGTTAGTAAATGAATACTTAATTAAATTTCAGCTTAAGTATGATCCATTTTTCTAGTTTAGCACTGAATAGATCATTCAGATTAAGTTTTGAACTGTAATAAAAAAATCTCAGTGCTTTGTTAGATAGAATTATAGAATATCCTGATATGGAAGGAACCCACAGGGATCATTGAAGTCAAATTCCTGGCCCTGCACAGGACCACCCCAAGAATCAAACCATGCACCTGTGGGCATTGTCCAAACCCTTCTTGTACTCTGGCAGGCTTGGTGCTGTGACCACATTAATGCTGCTTCCCAGACTCCCCTTCTGGAGGAGTTGAATTTGTATTGATCTAGTTGCTTATGTGCTGAAAATGTTTTTTAGGAGACTTCCCCACTGCTGTGGCCAGTGTGCTAGTGTTTAAGAGACGTGCATTATCTCATTCTGGGGAACATACATGGTCCTGCTTTGTTCTTCTAATTATTTTTCCTCCTAGTTCCTTTACCCATGGCATTTTTTAGACTTTTAAAAAGTATCAAAGGAAAATCCATGGCATTGTTCTTGAGGCTGCAAATTCCCTTTGGTGCCAAAGAGCAAAATCCATAAAGAGTCTGTTCAAAAGGAAGATTTCCAGTGTACAGTTATGCCTATTCCTTATAGATTCTCAAAATCTCTGAGGAAACTTCTGATTGCTTATCCTAAATTACATGAACTCATAGTCTAGAGTTAAAACCTCCAAATCAATGCTTAGAAATAATTTAATGTCAAGTGATTTTTCTAGAACAATAGCAGTGTTGCGATCTTTCCTCATTTATGTAAATGTCAAAAAGCATTGAGTAATAACAGCATGCTAGCAACACATCACATTTATGTTGAAGAATATATTTAAATTTACTACAAATTTCAATTTACAGAATGACTTTGTAGTGGAAACAAGTTTAGTTGGAACTGTGATGAATGGACTGTCTCATCTTCATGGAAGTACTGATCGTGGACAGTTTATTATTAACTTGTTACGTGGTCTTGGTGGCAATCTCAACATGAAGTCACGACAAGAATTTGCGAAAGAGGTAATCTCTGTGCTCTAATTTGATTTTGATTTGTGTTATCTGTATAGAAATAGCTGAGAAGTGAAGGAATGTTTTATGTGTCACCAATACATTGCACCCATCCCAGATAGCAATCCTTTGGTCCTGCACCAAGAAGCAGTGAAATGCCTTTGTGCAAGGACCAGCTGTAGCTGGGACCCACTGGTCCTTGCTTAGTGCAAGGACCCACTGTAGCAGACTGTGTTTGTCTATACATTTTGTATATATTCAGATTTATTTTTTGAGGGTTTTTTTCTGTTCAGAATACTTGAAATGGTAACAGGACTTTACACCTTATCAGGCAGGTGTTCTTAGGTATTCTTCATATTAGGATGCCTAATATAAAAAAATTTAAAGCTTTCTAAATACAATTTAATTTAATTTCTTTATATCATGAAAAGTGGAAGAGTAATATATTATTGTTTAGTTAAGGACTTAAACATAAAGCATATGCATGATATGATTGAATTTTCAAAGGCAGCCTCAAACTATCAAATCAAAGGGTTATATGTTTGATTTTACATAAGTATTCTTTGAACATTCTTTAGACTATCTGGAAATGGTAGATCTTGTTGTTAGGAGTATGGATTTAACTGAAGCTTTATTTTTATTTTTTTAAAGATCTTCAGTTGGGCTCAAGAGTCTCCTCCTGATCCAAGGAAGCCCCTGGACACATATTATGACACTGACACTGGAGAGCTAATGCTGTATCAGCTGAAAAAACCTGAAAATCTAACAGCTGATGACTTCAGTAATCTCCAAACACTTCCTGTCATCCAAACCCCTGACATGCAGAGAGGTTTGGATTACTTTAGACCATGGCTAGATATTAATAATAAGCAGCCATTTCTTCTTGTGGGTCCTGAAGGATGCGGAAAGGGGTAAAAAATAGTTCCTACTTTAAATGAAATATACTTCTAGTTGTTTGACAGAATTTGTAATTTTTTTAATAATGCTTTTGTCATATGGCTTTCTGATAGAATATTACTTGTTTAGGTCTTTAATTAAACAAATCTTATGTAGTGGCAAATAAGAAAATCCTTATGAAGTTCTACAGGGACAGTTCAGACTGTCACTATGCATCTAAGACATCTGAATGTGGCTTTTAGATATGAAACAGGATCTTTGAAAAGCCTACTGTCATGGAGCAACAGCTTAGAGGCACATGAGATCCAGTCTCATTTCAAGAGGCTCTAGATGCCTTGTGTAGGCAACTCAGTTTAGTACATCCTGTTGCCTTTATTAGATTCCTTATTTAGATGGTTTGGGTCACTATAATCAAGGTACTAAACTAGCTGTTTGTTTTGTGTAGCTGTATACACTACACTTTCATTGAATTTTGTGAATGGAAAATGTTACAGTTTTAAAGGCAAGAACGTTGAATTCAGCAAACCTCATGCACCACCTATTCCATTAATATAGGATGTGGTATATGCATTTTAATTCAAAAACAATGAAATGTATTTTTTTTAAATATCTTTATCAAAAACCATAAAATGTCAGCATTTTAATTTATTTATGCCTATATGTATGTACATGTTTGATTTTCTAGGATGCTGCTGCACTATGCATTTTCTCAGCTCCGCTCCACTCAGATCGCTACTGTTCACTGCAGTGCACAGACTACTTCTCAACATCTTCTACAGAAATTAAGTCAAACTTGCATTGTAATCAGCACAAACACTGGACGAGTGTACAGACCAAAGGACTGTGAAAGGCTTGTTTTGTACTTAAAAGACATCAATCTACCCAAACCTGATAAATGGGGAACAAGCACTCTTGTGGCTTTTCTGCAGCAGGTGAACACTTATGTCTATTATTTATAAAAAGACTCAAGTATACTGGATATAATTTAGTGTATGTAGTAAATACCTACATTAATTAATTTCAGTGTTAAAATACTGCATTCTGTATTGGCATAGTTTTGTATGTGCTTTAATAGACTGTGTAGGTGTCAGCCAGAAATAAGATATTTTTATTTGGCTGATATTTATAAATAAATAAAGATAGCAGTCGTCTCAATGAGTTACAGTGCAGTAGACATATGAATGACAAGAAGATTTCCAGGAGCAGTCAGATTCACCAGGGGCAAGGCATGCTTGCTGGAGGGAAGAGAGTGAATATAGTCTACCTGGACTTCACTAAGACCATTGATGCTGTCTCCCAAAAGACCCTCACAAGAAAAACTGTTGATACAGGCTGCATAAGGAGATAGTGAGGTGGGTTGAAAGCTGACTGAAGAGCCAGGTCCAGAGGGTGATCATCTGTGGTAGAGAGTCTACTTGGAAGCCATGATCTGTTTTAATATCTTCATTAATGGTTGGGGCCATGGAGTCCTACAAATCTCCAGATGACAAAATTGTGATGAGTAAGACACCTCAGGCAATTAAGAAAGCAGAAGTAATGGTATACTTCTCACTATTTTATTGTATTTTATTTTATATGATACTTTGTTGGTTTTCTTCTAATGAAGTATTTATTTAATTATTAAAGGTTCTTACGTATCAAGGATTTTATGATGAAAATCTGGAATGGGTTGGTTTAGAAAACATCCAAATTGTGGCTTCCATGTCAGCTGGAGGAACATTAGGAAGACATAAACTTACCTCCAGATTTACTTCTATTGTTCGTCTCTGTGCAATTGAGTAAGTATATGTAAATTAGTCTAACTCTCAGAACTCAGATTCAGCCTCTTTTTATAAGGACCTCTTGTCAATTTAGTCTTTACAAAGATGTGGCTGTTCTAGTCTTTTATCTTTTCTCACAGTTTGTGATTGTCAGATTTGGTGCTGTTTGGTGCCTCTTGGCACCAGAGTCCAGCTAGGAGGAATCTACAGCTGCCTGTTGGTAGTGAAGTGTTTGAAATATGTTTCCTGTTGGATAATTTTGCTTGCAGTAAACTGCTTTCTGCAGCTTTATATTAAGGTGGTATTTGGTTAAAACGTTAGAGAAATTGAAGTTTATTTATTTGTTTTTAAGTTTGACCATATCAACAGATGTATTTAGAAAATTTCTGAGAGTGGTCTAATGCAATAAAATGATAATTTTTCTTAGCTGTTGGATGGAAATGCTATTCAATGAAATTTCTCAGTAACTGTGTGTATAAGTTTAACTCAGTTGTAATTAAATAGAAGAAGTCCATAATAACTAGGTTTTTTTCCCCCCTTTTTAGCTATCCAGAAAGAGAACAACTGCAAACTATTTATAGTGCCTACTTGGAACCCGTACTACAGAAAAACCTAAAGAATCATCCTGTTTGGGGTTCTTTACCAAAAATACATCAGCTAGCAGGATCTATGGTTCAGATCTATCAACAGGTATGGAAACCTTTTTTCTTTCTTCAAGGAGATGGAGAATTCAGATATTTTATTACAAATAATAAGCTTTTGATATTAACAAGCGAGTTAAAAGGTTTATCAGTATTAAAATCTAAGTTTATATCTTTTTAATGAAGTTGACATCAATTTTGGAACTTCTTATTTTCAGAGAATCCTAGGTATTAGAAGCAAACAGAGTAAGCAGTAAGTGTTCTTGCTTTCCCACAGATTTGTTTTAGGATTTTGGCATCTTAACACTTCTTTACTTTCAGTTCCTGATTTATAAAATGTGGATAGTAGTGTTTTCCTACTTAATGGTTGAAGAGACAGTGCAACACATGATTGTGTGCCCAGTTGTTATGGATGCTGTTACAAACACAGAAGGAGATAGGAGTGTGACATCCTTTACAAGCATCAAGGACTGCCTATTACAGTTGTACACTGTTAAAAGCAGGTGTTTAGAACTGGACACAAGTTCATTTTAGCCTCCCACTTGAAATTTTAAGAACTTCTATCTAGCAAATGCCTAACTACTTGCTTTTCTTAATCAGTATGTAGCCTTACTGGGGAAGGTACTGTGTGGTGCTTGCTGTAGAATGTATGAATGTCCCCATCCAGGCAGAAGCATGATACAGGCTTGGTCCTTTTGACTACAATGTGGATTTAGTCACTGGCTGGCATGCATCTCTTAGCAGGAGTTTCATATGACACTGTTGATGTATTCCAAGAAATATGAGTTTAAATCTCATTACACTGCGATCAAATAACTGATGAAAGCAGTTATTCTTTGAATTAAAGATGTAGTTGTAAATTCAAATATCCTCGCTGGGAGAAGAGTAAGTATGAAGTATTTTGTAGTGAGAAAGCATTACTAATTTAGATAGGTTTTAGTGAGAAAATGTTAATAATTTAGGTAGGTTTTTATTACATTTCAGTATCGTCTTTGTGTTTCGTATTTGGTATTGTTTTAAAAAATATGTATCTTGTCTAATAATGCTGCACTAACAGTCCTAGGTGAGATGTGCAGTTGTTTCCATGAAAAATAGTACAGAAAAAATGTTCTGAGAAAATCTACTGTGGTCAGAAAACAAGATTTAAACAAGGAGTGCATTCATAAAATATCTAAATGTTCACTAACTAGAAAACTAATCTATCTGGTACCTTAGAAAAAGTGCTTTACATTTTACTATACCGCTTTTTTTTCCCTTCCTTCACTCCCATTTTCAGGTGCGAGCAAAATTCACAGTTGATGATCACAGTCATTACCTTTTTACACCATGTATTCTTACTCAGTGGGTTCTTGGTTTATTCAGATACGATTTAGAAGGTGGTAAGTCACTTACTTGGATTTCATTAATAAAGTAGTTCTAAAAGGGCCTAGATTATTATTGATGTCAGTCTTACTCTTGGCTCCATGTTGATCTTTTTAAACTGTGAACTGTCTGTAACTCAGTAGAGGGAAAAAATGCCTGACAGTCCATTCCATAACATAACATAACGTAACAGTAAACAAGTTTAAAAAAATCCAGTGATGTTTTAAAATATGTGTGGGAGCTATTTATGGTTTAAGGGAAGTTAATAGGTTGGGACTGCATTCTTACTATGGGAATTTGAACTGTGCCCCCTACTCTTCTGTTTTGTTCTGTGGCTTTTTGTGTTTTGTGTTGGGGTTTTTCTGAGCATGTGTTGTTTTCTGGATTCCCAGAGCCGTGCCTCTCACACTTGTCCTGCTGTACCTGGTTGTATAAACCTCATTTATACACATACTTCATAGCCTGCTTTCTAATCTTGTTTTTGTCTCTGAAATTGGTATTATTACTACATCATGAGCAATTACCCATTATGTTTTAGCTCTTACATTGATTAGAAGGTTGCATAGAGGGCTGCTTAAAGAGGATAAAAGTGATAAGAATGGTGTGCTCCCTTTCCACTTATTTTCTGGGATCATGGGATGGTAAATGCAGCTTAGATGATGTCAGAAAAGCTGCACTGACATCAATGAATGGGTAATCTCAGCTTATTTAATGACTTCTTAGTTGTATCTAATGTTGACATATGCATGTGCTTTTCCAGTGACGAACAACAAGGCTTGTTGTTTACTCACCTTCCTTTTAACTTTTGTGAAGAGTATTTAAGATTTGGAGTCTCTATTGCCATTTTCTAATACAGACTGTTTTGTGTATTTATTATTATTTTAGTATTTGTTATCAGCCTTTCTGTTCCCATTTAAAAATGTCTTCTGGATTTTCTTCGTTTCATTGCCTGGAAAAATGACTTTTAATTTTAAGTTTGTATGCAAGGCCTTGTTAGAAGCTGACACTTGTTTTAATAGAGAGAACTTGCTTTAATAGAATGTATTTCATTTTATCTTATAATGATCCATAAAGACATTATTAAAAAGCACTTCATAATGTTTACTTTTTCTCTTATTTCTTCCTTACCGATGCTCTCCTGCTGGTATGTAATTTCTCTTGCTCATTTTCAATTTCATATTTTAAAGTGGAAATTTGAAAATTTATTATAAATGCAGAAAATTAATCCTATTCTTAAATTTTGTAGGTTCATTGATAAAAACTGCAGACTTTGTATTGGAAGTTCTTGCTTATGAAGCACGTCGCTTGTTCCGTGACAGAATTGTTGGCATGAAAGAACTTCAAGTATTTGATAACATTTTGACCAAAGTGTTTCAAGGTGATTGGGGCTCAGATGTTCTGGACAATATGGCAGGTAAGCCATTTGAAGCATACCACACAAACTTGAAGTATTTGTTTAGGAAGTGCCTAGTCAGGTTAGATAGCAGATGAGTTGAACACGTAAAGTTTCAAATGTTTCCTTTTTTTTCAGATACCTTTTATGTAACTTGGGGAGCTTGTCAAGAGGCATTCATCACACCAGGCCAGGCACTACCACCACATGGGAGGCGACTTGGCAGACTAAACTCAACAGACCTGAAAGATGTCATTCAAAAAGTGAGACACGATTAAAGAATATACAAGCAAGGGTTCACAGCAATGATTCTAGACAGTTTTGGTGAAGAGTAACATGCAAGCAACCAGGTTTATGGTGGGGGCTGCCTCTTGTTCAAAGAATCACCTTTTGCATTTGGTCAAGGGAAGGCTTGTGATGTTATGTAGCAGGCAGTAGGAAGTATCACGCAGCAAAGTTACATTAATGAAAGGACATCAGTTGCATTTGCTGCTGATTTACAACAGTTTGATGAACCAACATTTTGAGAAACATTTCTGTCAATATATATTTGTGTATTGTTCGAGTACCTAAATGTTTCATTAAATGATTTCTTTTTGAATTTGCAATATGGTAACATAATTTTTGTTCAAAGAAATGCTGGAGATTTGGCATGTTTTTAAGCAGTCAAGTACAAAAAAGTGAGCTTGATGAGGAAATGCAAACATTTTAACTCTTCTAGGCTGTCTGAGTTTTAGGATGAGAGTTTTGAGATCGTCACCCTTAGTCATAGTGTTTGATGGACTGCAGATGGGAATCTAATCCCTCTCCTTAAGTGCCAACTTGTGACCAATAGACTATACGGGAAATTATGAGATTCAATAGCCTCAGTAAGCAGGGAGTTTGTTGGTTTTGGTTTTTTTTTTCCCGACTTCATGGTTACATTGGGCTTCAAAGATGAGGCTTTAATAAGTATAACAAGGTCATAATTTAATCATAGGATCTGTTGTTGTGTGTGTTTCACTAGGAACTTCCATAATCTGCAATTATGCAGCAATTAGGTGCCTAAACCACTCTCCTGAGTTATTAATTAATCTGTAGTCAGAGACCCAGCTCAGACTTCGTTCTGGTCCATTATTCAGTTTTAATTAGTTCAGTGGTAGATTCCTATTTCAATATATCAAAGACTTCCAGGGTGTTCTGGTGCTGGGCGTAGTGTGATACATTAATTATTGATACATTTATTACTGATAAAAGGTATGTGAGGTATCTAAATTCTGTCACAAAAATCATTTTTTTTGAATGAAGACCAGTGTGGTCTGTTAAGCTTTTAAGCCCTTCTTTTCTAAATGTTTAAATGTTGGATGTTTTCATATCTCACCACTTATTATTAGTGATCAGATTTTTTTTCTCTTTTTTTAAAAATAGGGTATAATTCATTATGGACGGGACAAAAAAGAGACAGATATTTTACTGTTCCACGAAGTCCTCAGTTACATGTCCAAAGTGGACAGAGTGTTGAGTTTTCCTGGAGGATCACTTCTTTTGGCAGGACGGAGTGGTGTAGGTCGTCGGACAGTTACCTCTTTAGTTAGTCATATGCATGGAGCTGTTCTGATTACTCCCAAAATTTCCAGAGGTTATCAGCTGAAGCAGTTCAAAAGTGATCTTAAATATGTAAGTCACTCAGTTTTTTCTATTTTGTAATGCTGTAGGTGTATGTTAAAGAAAAAAAAGAATATGGGAATTTTGAAGGACACAAAAGGTTGTGTAAAAGAGATGTTTTAAGAGAAGAAAAATGACAGTCTAAATGAAATTAGTAATTTTTCAGAAGTTCTCACTCTAGATGTGTGTACTATTCTTTACAGTAACTAGCTGAAACTCCACTTTTTGGAATACCAGAGCTCTTTTGGATTGTTGTAGAACTTATAAATATGAAGTTTATGTGACTATTTATGTGAAAGGCTTTTCCATGTATATATTTCCATGTTGGTATATACTTCTATTTTCTGTCTCTACTGTGATATGCCAGTTAATAGTAGTTGAATCAAATAAAATTTTAGTGATTGATGAAAGTGTACATATTATTTAAAACCAGATGCAAGCCTTGAATCAACAGTTTCTCATTACCTTCAGCAATGCTAAAGAAAATTCTAGATCTATGCCTACACAAAAGAGTGATACAATTCTATCATTGAATCATATACATAAATATACTCTATGAAAGAGTCTGTTCTAATTATTTTCTCATTACTGAGCTGTGTATCTAGGTAAAATGTTCTTTATATTTGATATCTCTTTTAACTAAATCACCTGGAAATATTTTGTAAATATATAATAGTGTAGATGCTGTGGAGAAAATACCTGTGTAATATGTAGTCAAGGAAAGATTACGATCCTTGTCGGTCCCTTCCAACTCAGGATATTGTATGATTATCATTCTCTTCTGAACAATACACTGAGAGTTAAATGTCTTCCCTGCTTCTAGGTGATGGAGCTTGCAGGCATTGAAGCACAGCAGGTGGTATTGCTGCTTGAAGACTATCAGTTTGTTCATTCCACTTTCCTGGAGATGGTCAACAGTTTACTGTCCTCAGGTGAGTCAAATCCAAAGAGATTATGGTGCTACTTTTACCACACAGACTTAGCTCAGTGGGGCAGAATTAGATGATGTTTTTTAACTTTGTCTCTATCAGCTTTCTATGCTGTTTTAATAAGAGTACTTGTATGTAAGAACCTGGCTCAAGGTTCACTTAGTTGTCCTTTAATTTACCCTATAGTACCGCTGCTTTCAATTCCTCTAATTAATTTTATAACAGTGTAATAGCAAAATGAAAATACATTCTACTCTATTGCTTCCCTTTTATAATGAAATTTGAAATTGAGAGGTTTCCAATGCTTTACTAGATTGTATAGACTTGAGTCATTTAATTAGTCACCAGCAAAGCTCACTTTTCTGAAGGTAGTGAGGTGATAAGTAACAATAACAAATAACAAAAGTGATTTTATTTTACTGTCCAGCTTTGTTTCTGGATCAGAGAGAGGATCATTGAAGGACTGAGTCAAAGTTGCTAAATTATTTTCTTGGAACTGCAGTAGTTTAAGAGCTGATTAATAAGAGCACCAGATTTTCCTGTCTCTCAGGTGCTACCCCAGATCTAATTACAGTATCAGATATTCATCATCCAGTGTTAAAACTTTATGTCTGAGAATTTAAGCGACTACTCACTTTCATGTTCCTGTGTCCTGGTGTGTGACAGTTTGGTTTGATTTGTTTTGTGTGCAGTACAGAGTCACTGTCTTTGGGTAGATTTGAAGGAGCTTTTTTCAAACACATTTCAGCAATATAAACAAAGTAGACAGTTAAATATAATCACTGTAATTTGGTTTTTTGTTTTCATGATATCATGAAAGAATAATTAAGTAGGTGGGATAATAGTCAAGAAAGTATAGAGGTGAAAACTGTGAAATTTGAATTCTCTATACAGAGGATTCAAGGGAGGCCTTCAAAGCAACTTAAAGAATTATAGTGTATTTTATCTGACTCAAATTCATTCCTGAAATAGGAGAAGTCCCTGGGCTCTACAAAATAGAAGAATTGGAACCGTTGCTGTCTCCTCTGAAGGATCAAGCTTCGCAAGATGGATTTACAGGACCAATTTTCAACTATTTCACATACCGTATGCCAATGGAGTTATAAGTTATAATTAAATATGAAGTTTAAAAAGTGGTATAATAATGGACAAATAATTTCTCACATGGTCTTTCTACTGTGTGAAGTTTTAACTTTTAATTAGTTATTATATAGAAGGCAGGAATAATATTTGTGATATTTGAGGGTGCAGAATCCTCAGCTGACAATTTATTTTTCTGTCTAAAATTTTGTATCGATGAATGTTCTGCAAATGTTACAAAATCTGCTGTTGAAAGTAATTAGAAGGAAGAAAGCTTTTGTTCCCATTATTTTCTGGTTTGTATAGCTTTTATATATATCTAGTCACAGAAATTTCTTCTATTTGTCAGTTATACCAAGAAATCACTTTGGATTCTGAGTAATTATAAGCAAGTTTACAGATAGGTTTCTTAATTATTTGTGTTTCTTTCTTGGCCCAATGAGAAGATTAAATAGTTTAGAAATAAATCAAAGGATATGACTGAAAGAATACAGTCACAGCAGCTGGCCACGGAACTACTTCTGATTGGTTCTATTGGTCTACATGAATTAGAATGAGAACTAGTACTTTCTACCCAAATACTGTCAGCTCTTCAGAATTAAAAAATGCACTTAGTATACATAATGAGAATTCATGGTACTTAATAAGGTTTTACTTATAAACATTCCTGCCTTAGTGTGATTTGGTGTTATAGGCTCTTTTTTTTCCAAAATTACCTTGTGATAAGTATTTGAAAGAAAGTAAATTATGTTGTATTTGCAATAAATATACCATCATGTAGTCAGATTGTTATGTACTAAAAATGGTTACATTTTCTTAGGGATCCAACAAAATCTGCATGTTGTCTTGATCATGGATTCTACCAATTTAAATTTCACAATAAACTGTGAAAGTAATCCAGCACTGTATAAGAAATGTCAGGTTTTATGGATGGAAACCTGGTCAGAAGACAGTATGAAAAAGGTAAGTTGCATTATTTGTGACTTATTTAAATTAGTATCTCTAAGTATAACTGAGATCTGGTGAATAGGGTCAAGATATTTAAAGTTGTGAAGGAATAATTATCACTGTACTTATTTAATCCCTTTGTACACTTCTACAAAGACGGAAAATTCTGCAGAACAGTTAAGTATTATTAGCATTGTTATTTTACCAGTAACATTATGTTTTGTTCTCTCTGTGGGCTGACTTGAACAACATGCTGACTACTATGACTCTGGTCAAATACAGCATTTAAGAAAAAAATACACACTACAAGCAAAATATTAAAGCCAATTGTATGTTGTTTGTGTGGGGAGGTTTTGGTGTTGAGTTGGCCTGTTGGGGTGACTTCTGTGAGAGGCTGCCAGAAGCTTCCCCCACGTCAGGTGGAGTTAGTGCCAGCTGGCTCCAAGAAGGATGTGCTGCTGGCAAAGGCTGAGCCCAACAGCAGTGGTGGCAGTGCCTCTGGGATAACATTTAACAAGTGGCAAGAAGCTACCCTGCAGGAGCAACTGCAGCCAGAGAGAGAGGGTGAGAAAACAGGAGAGAAACATGCCTGCAGACCCAAAAGTCAGTGCAGAAGGAGGGGCAGGAGGTGCTCCAGGTGCCAGAGCAGAGATTCCCCTGCAGCGCCTGGTGCAGCCCATGGTGAGGCAGCTGTGCCCTGCAGCCCATGGAAGTCCACAGTGGAGCAGAGATGCACCTGTAGCCTGTGGAGAGCCCCATGCTGAAGCAGGCAGAAGCACCTGAAGGAATCTGACCCTGTGGGAAGCCCATGCACATATATGCATGTGATTGTCACACAGAGCAACACAAACAGAACCCCAGAGCACTAACATAAACAGCACCAGCACAGCGTTGCCATCATCCTGTTCCTCTCTCTGAGTGATCTCAGTGAAGGTCAATTATTGGGTAATATCTACATGGGCAGAATGTAGATTAAGACTGTCTTATTTTCTCTTCAATTATATATACTTTTAAAGCTTCTACATTTGTGTTATTGTTAGGTCCTCTGTGAATTAGTTGTTCCTTCTTACAGCCAGGAAAATATCGTCCACTTGAGAGAATAGGAAATTATCAGTGACATGGAAAGGCAGAATTTATCTTTCTCATGCTAAAAGTATTCTGTAGATTGCTTATTCTAAGTGTATCATTTTCCGTTTTCTCAAAAGAGAAACTCGATAGAAGGTTTGTGTGGTTTTTCTTTTTTTAATTTTAACTCAAATTGCCATTGCTCATAAATTTCATGCAAAAAATCATGTGGTTTTTTTAGGTACCTGAAATGCTTCTATGTGATTCAAATGAACAAGAAAAGACTGGAAAAACACATAAAGGAGTTAAGAAAAAACATTCAGGTAATATTTAGCTGGACCTACTAGTTATTATTCGTGTTATTAAGGACTTGATTCCGTGTTGGGCATAGATAATAACATAGATACTTTGACTGTGTGTTTGCTAGCATATTCATAGACTTTGGTGTTGTTCATGGCATGGCAGGCACTTTTTTTCACACCAGCATTAGTCTGGAACATACATCCTGTATGAGACAAATGCAGTCTCTTATTTCACAAGCAGTCACTGTGTATATTCAATTTTATAAGCTGATTTAGCTCTATCTTGTTTTGGTCAGTGTCTTCCTTCTATGTGGATGTAATTTCACAACCTGAATATCTGATGTTTTGAGAATTTTTCAGTTTATATATTTCATTATTCTTTTCATAGATCCTCATTTTAATTTATTAATTTCAAGAACTACTTTGTTGTAAGTAATGCCCCTTTTTCAGAATAATTCATTTTTATCATAAGACTTCAAATTTAGTCATGTTAAGAAGAATGTCTCAAATGTAATCTAAGAGACCAGTGTCAGCACTCACTTGCAGAATACTACGTTTAGCCACTTTCTATAAAAGTAGCACTTAAAGGTCATAGAACGAACAGAATATAAGATGGTAAGTGGATCACTTGGGGTTTCTTGGTTTATATTACTTTTTAATAGGCCAATCAGAAAAATGGACAAAAATAGTATTTGGTGTTCACATTACCATCCCTCCTTATCCTAGATCATCATAATTAATCTAGGCCGCAGTACTTATTAGAGGCATTCATTTATATATAGATATGCTTTAGCAATTTTTTCCTTGGTAAAGTAATGCAGTTTATTTTACAGTATCTTTGGGCTTCTTTTGAGAAACTGTTCAATAAACTTAATGGCAAGAAAACCTTTTAGTTTGCCTGTCATCAGAGATAAGGGAGAAGACAAAAACACGTGGGCTTTATTTCTAAAACAGTCCCAAGTATTTTAAAATCCGATTTTTGTGGAAGTAGTTTCTTGTATGATTAGCCTTCAGTAGTCTGCAATTAATTTTGCTGGCTTTTACAAACATCAAACAATTTCAGTGTATTTCTTTCTGAGAAATAGGCATTTCAAATGTATTTACATGTTGTTTCCCTGGGAGTACTTTAAAAAAGTATAGTCTTTGTGTTATTTTGAATACTCTTAATTCATATCTCAAAAAGCAAGCGTATTCTGTTGCTTTTTCTTAGTTAATGTGAGATAAAAATTCATTGTAATTTTATCTGTATAACAAATGATGTTGTACAGGTGATTCTGAATTTCTGAAGTCATTTTTGGCAATCCATGAATCATGTAAAATATATGGAGCAACTCCCAGCAGGTATATGACATTCCTCCATGTATACAGTACCATCAATAGCAGTAAAAGAAGAGAGCTAATAAAAAGGCAGAACCACTTGCAGGTATGTGTTTAAAACACTTAAGATATGGCTTTTCAATATATTCTTGCATTAGGAAACATCTGTTGTATTAATGAGCTGTAGCTGCTAGCATGGTTATGTAATGTGTCCTCTACTGGCAAATGCTCATGCTCTGAGAAATAGTATCAATCTTAACGCCCTTCTCTGTTCAAGTGCCTGAAAGAGTGAAAAGTGGTTTTCTTGTTTTTGTTAACACTTTTCCTCAAGAATGTATCAGACTGGGCATGTTTTCTTGGAAGAATAAAACGTACTCAAAAGCATTTCTGATTCTTTCACCCATGTGTATTGGAATTGTGTTGCTAAAAACCCATCACCTTTACATCAGTATAAGTCCTGCCTCTGCTTTTATAAATGTTCCCTTTGTAGCTCTGTATTCCATCCCTTTCTTTATATCTTGACAGCAACTTCTTGCTTTGTGTGATTTTCACTTACTTCTAATTCTACAAACTCTATGTCCTATGTTAGCCCCATGTTGCTCTTATGTAGCTTTGACCAAGATTTCCTCTGTTAAGATTTTCTTTCCTTTTGTGTTCTGGAATGGATTTTGAATTCCTTTGGCACACATCAGTCCTTTGGGCAGTTGTAGCCCAAATGCAGTTCTTCTCATAGGTGTTGCTTTACTTCTGTGCTGTACATATAACATCTTTATTTTTGAAACCCATTTGGTATCTTTCCAATCACACCTACTTCCCTCCCCACAGTATATTTTGGAAAGATCTGTGTGGTCCTTTAGGACAACTTTTATCTTTACCTTTCTCCCATCCCTTTCAGCTTGTTGTTCTCTTTGACCTTTCCTGCTATTCAGAGCCAGATATGCAAATCTGTATTTTTTTCTTAAAACACTTGTCAAAACAAAATTACGTCCTTGCCTTGTATTCTACTTTGTTTTTATTCTGCCTGCCAGTATTTTTCCATCACTGTAATATGTAATTTAACAAGATTTACATTTGTAAGAATAGAAATTGGGTTTTTTTTGGTTTATTTAGAAAGCAACTGAGGTTTGTTTCTGACAATCATTTACTTGTTAAATTCTCTGGTTAAATAATGGTAATAATTTACAGGAAAATTAGAGATGTGTATCATAAATCAAAATACCTTCCAGGTATTTTTTCAAGTATGTCTTGAAATATTGGTATTATAATTAGCATAAAGTAAACAATGTAGAAAGTGTGAATAAAGAAAATAGTTAAGCATAACTGAAAATTTATTTTATATATATCTATGTTTTTTAGAGAATGTACAAATATGTAGAAATCAGATAATTACTTTGTTTCATTCTGTGTAATTTTTGTTCATTTGTTTTTAGGGGAGTTATAGTTACATTGACTTAGTATCAGTTAATTGAAATGCTATTGAATTACTGGGAAAAAGATTATGTGCTAATTTTTGTTTCACTGGAAGTTTATTATTTTGAGATTTTTTTTTTATCTTCTGGCTGTAGTCATAGATCTTAGAGTGACACATCTAGAACTGCCAATCTAATTTTTGGATTAAATATTATCAAAAAAATGTGAAAATTAATTTAAAAGGAAGCTTAGTCTACATTATTTTTAGTTTGTCCATACCATTTGCAGCAAACTTTCATTTAAATTCACTTAAAATTTGTTACTAAATATCCACTTCCTATAAACTTGTATAGGCAGGTGTTTCAAAGCTGAATGAAGCTAAAGCTCTGGTGGATGAGCTGAACAGGAAAGCTGGAGAACAAAGCATTTTACTCAAAACGAAGCAGGATGAAGCTGATGCTGCTCTTCAAGAAATTACAGTATCTATGCAGGTGGTGTATACAATCACATCAAAAGTGGGGGAAAAAAAGAAAAAAACCTGTTTTTCTATCTTTGGTCTCTGTAATTGCCTGTGTTTTGTATTCTTTTCAACTGTTACAAAACCTAATGCATTTACAAGAATTTGCCTAAGGGAAGGCATGAGCCCAGAGGCTTGAATAAAGTTGCAACAGGACAGAGGATTATGTAATTTAAGTCGGGTTAGAACTGGTTGAGTAGGAAGAGATCAGTTTTGTACCTGAGTAGTGTTCACTTTTGTAGTTCAGTCTGTCTGAAAGTTTTCCTAGAACTTTGTAAATCCAAACTGATCGGTTTTATGTTTATCCCAGATAGGACATTTCAGCAAAATACTTACAAGTAACAATATTTTAAGTAACAAATACCAGCAATTAAATTTGTGAACTAGTAGAAAATATGTATTTCATGAGGTCTGGTTCTCAGAAATTAACCTCAGAGAAGGTTAGATAATACCTCTATATTCATCAGTCTTTGAATTTTTATTCTTCAGCTGAGGCAGACTTTTTTTTCAAAATTCTGTAATTTTCTTCAGTAGTGTTTTCTCAGTCAAGTAAAATAATTGTGTAGACAATAGGTCTCTACATGGGTACTTTCTGGAATTATAAATGTAGGATAAGCTGTAATGAGTCTGCTGTCACTGCACTTTTTTTTTTTTTT
>VXAX01001928.1:227659-282007 GCA_013399835.1 Leptocoma aspasia
GGTTTAATCTGATCAGTCTGAAACTCAATGTCGGATACATTCTCTGTATGCAGTAGAGTAAATGCCTGGTCTCTCAAACCATTTTTTTCACAGTGCTTTAAAGGTGAATTGCTTCCATTCTTTGTAAGTCTCTTCCTGTTGGCAGTTTTTTTGTATGAGCTATGGGTATGTGGGTAGCACATACTACACTGTAGGAGAAAATCATAGAATAGGCCAAAAGCAATGAAACACGATGGCCCCACTGACATCAGAAAAATTACAGTGGAAGACAGATTATTTAGATTAGCATAAAGTATAGGTGCCCTCTAACATTTTAATGTCACTTCAAATGATCTAGCTTATATAACAGAGAGAGCTCTAATATATACAGACTCTTTTAATCTCCTTTCAGAAAAGAGCTTTTGACCTACAACTGAATGTTAAGGTTTTCTTATTCAGAGCAATCATTCATTACATGTTCATTTGCATGAAATGTCTAATCTAGTTTTATGTAGCTAATGTTTTATGGATTTGAATGTAATCTTCAATAACATGCTGATCTTTAGCTTGGGTTAAGTGCTTAGAGGATTATTATTATTTTAAGATTTTCTCTGCTTTTATTCATCTGTTACCTTCTGCTACAACTTCAACTCATCTTGACAATTGCTGGTGATGATAATGTGTTATATACTGGAAAACCACAAACTCTGGGCTTTGTTGTCTTCATCTTTTAGGTGATCTGAGCCTAGAATATTAGTATTTTATTTTATACGTTTATCCTCAATGGATAAAATACATGTAAGGCCCTTTCTACTGTAGTTTTGTATACTAGGTATTGATTGTTGTACTCAAGTGTTTAGAATTCCTGGAGATGGCTAATTGCTACTGTCTGCCTGTAGACACTGGTAGGCACAGTACAAACCCAGAAAGAAAAAAGTAAACCCGAACAATTTACAGTGTACATGTAGGACATAAGACAGTTACCCTTACAAACAAATTGGTACAAAATTACAAGTAAAGAAACCATACCATGATTAGTAATTCTAGGCTAATAAGCTGTAGTTCCAATACTGCTGCTTTTATGAACTTGATAGAAAAAGAATGTTTTAATGGTGTTGTGAAAGAAATTGAAATAGAAATGGGATCAGGACAAAGACAATGACAGGAAAATAGTACTTTCAAATGTAGTAAGAATGTACAGAGGCTGTCACTCTTATGCTTTTAGAGGAAGGCTGACATTTTGATAAGGAATGGAAAATCAGAAGCAAGGGGAAAAAAGTCATAATGACGCTCAAAGACAGAGGTACAGATCTGGTCTGTGGTAAAGAAAGGGAAGGACACACAGTCAAAGTGAACTGTGCTTATTCCATTTAGTTTATTTACCTAGCTAGCCTGCCTAATATCAAATAGACTCAGCTATTTTATTGTACTTGGTATTGTGAAAATTATTATAATGAAGACTAAAAGATGTAAGAGAGGTAAAGGAATAAAATCTGTGTAAATTTGCAAACTAAAGGAATTTTTTTTTTTACAGAATGCTAGTGAGCAAAAAGCAGAAATGGAAAAAATAAAACACCGAATAGCAGAAGAGGCTGCAGAAATAGAACAAAGAAAAAGAAAAATTGAAGATGAACTAAAAGAAGTTCAGGTAAGAGCTGATAAGGAAAAATAATATTTTGCAGTTTGATTTTATCTGATTTATGTCCTGTTGTGCAAAATTGTTTTGCAGACTTCATCCCTGCAATTCTTAAATTTTACTCTAAATTAATTTGATATTAAAACTTATATACATTAGAAAACAGTATTCCATATGGCAAATAGAGATTGTCATTCTGGCATTTGTGTTCTGTTAGATAGTAATTACAGAACTAGTTTTCAGGCCAAATCTTGCCTTCACCTGCTATTTCTATGCTGCCATGCTCTACACCTGAGTCCTGCTGATTTTATGTAATATTTTTCAATTACTCACATATTACATAGACCAACTACATGACTTTGCCTTCATCAAGCTGGTAATATAGGGCTTGGTACTCACAGCTGAATGGAAATAGTTTAGTGTGGTACTCACAGCTGAATGGAAATAGTTTAGTGAGAGATACTTTACAGTTATTACTAAATCCTGAAAGACGTATATCCTAATAATGCTACAGGGAACTGCTTGTTCAATAGATTTTACAGCTGTTAAGCATCAGTTTTTTTGGGAGGTATGTATGTTCAGTCATTGCATTTATTATTGCATGTATTTTTCATACCATGCATTTTAAGTTTATACTAAAGATTAAGACTAAGTACAACAACTTAATTTTTTTTATTTTTTAAATATCATAGGGACCAAGGAATTGTATTCTTGTATTGAAAGTGACATAGAACTACAGGATTAGACCCATTCTGTGGTCTTTGATAAATATGAAAAAGTTTGCAAGGTGTGCACAGTCTTTAATGATAATCTGTAACTTTGTTTTCTGACCATTTTGTTGCTTTATTGATAAGGGTGAAGGATTTGTTTAGCTACTGGAAATAGAACTTTTGTCGCCTGAACTTCAGTGGATGTTTACAAAGAGATCCCCAGATGCCTATAAATAATAGTTAGCATCATTGTAAAAAGATACCTGTATCACAATGTCAGGATTATATTATGCTGTTTTATATGGAACTATACTTACTACCACTTAGTAAATACGTGGCAATTTTTTAGTAACTTGTAAATGTGAATCTGCATCAATGGTACTTTCTTAGATAATAAAGTATTTAGAAAGAACAAGAAATAGTGTGAAAACTAGAATGGGAAAGGTTCAGTTTCTCGTATCCTCGTCTCTCTTTTTAATGTATTTTCATGTTTTAAGCCATTGGTTAATGAAGCTAAATTAGCTGTTGGAAATATAAAGCCAGAGGCTTTGTTAGAAATCCGGTCGCTACGGATGCCCCCTGACATAATCAGAGACATTCTAGAGGGAGTTCTGCGGCTGATGGGGATTTTTGATACATCATGGGTGAGCATGAAGAGGTGAGAATTTTATTCAACCTTTAAAATTAAACACTGATTTACAATATGAACTACTTTCTATTTATTCAGTAATCTTGTGCTCAGAATTCCTCGGTTTCATATGGAAATAACCTTTTTAACATTTGTTTCGTCTTTACTTATTTATTTAATTCTTTTTACAGCTTCTTGGCCAAAAGAAGTGTAAGGGAGGACATAGGATCATTTGATGCCCGTAATATTCCGAAAGAAATACGAGAAAGTGTTGAAGAACTTCTTTCTAAAAACAGAGCATCTTTTGATCCAAAGGTAGTTTCTGATTGCATTACGTAAAATGAAAACAAGACCAGAAAAAAGACCAAAAGAAAAGACAGGATTGCCCAGTTTGCCAGCATAATTTTTAGGATGAACTTAAGTTAAAGAAAAAGTGATGAATTCTGCTTACAAAATTTGTCACTATAAACAGATAAAGGTGTAGCAGAGATTACTCTGCTGCATATTGTCTCCTAAAATGGGAATTTGGTTGGTGAGTGAGAAGGGGTGGGGTAAGAAGTTATTATGGAGTTGAGTACTCAAAGATTTTTTTACTACTGTAAAGTAAAACTCAGACCAAGGAATTCTAACTGGCTCCTTTGGTGTCCTTGTAACAGTAAGAGTCTAATAAATCATTCATTGATTTAAAACTTGTTATTTCAGTTTACCTTCACAGTTGTAAAAATACCCATTGTGCTTTTTTACATGGATTGATGGCCTTCAATATAATCTTAGTAACAATTTAAAAGGTTAGCTCATTAGAAGATTTGGCTTATTAGCATATTTAAGTTGGTAACTAGAAAATCTGTTGCGGTTACTTATCCTGTATTTATCTCTTCTACATTATACTTTAAGTTGTTTCTTATAACAACTTTTCTTGTACTTAATTTTTCAGAATGCTAAACGAGCCAGTGCTGCAGCTGCTCCATTAGCAGCTTGGGTGAATGCCAACATCCAGTATTCCCATGTCCTAGAACGAATTCAGCCTTTGGAAAAAGAAAAGGCTGGCTTGGAAGCGTAAGTTAGACTCTATTACAAAATCAGTGTCTTAATTCCAATGGTGATGGGTGAAACTGAAACTGCCAAGGAGGAATCTGAGTATGAGGAAAGGCTTCTTTTCTTGAGGGTGACAGAGTGCTGAAACAAGCTGCCAGAGAGGTTGTGGAGTCTCCTCCTCTGATATTGAAATTGTGCCTGGACACGATCCTGCTTTAGCAGAGGGGTTGGACTAGATGATCTCCAGAAGTAATTACCAACCCTAACCATTCTGTGATTCTGTGTGAACTGAAGTTTATTAAAAACAAAAGATAAAAGATAACCTCATCCAGAGGTAATAAAACGTACACACTGAGAAAGAAAAAGTAAGTGTGCGATTGTTTCTGTTTCCTGGAAGCTATGCCTTGGATGTTTTTTGTACAATCATGAGCAAAATACTGTCAGGGAGAAATTAGCATCACAGGTATGCTTATAATGTATTCTCTGAGTGAAACCCATGCTATTTATTTTCCTCTTTTTCAGTCATGTACCAAGCATTATCAATTTCTCCTTAGGATCAGAAAGATAAGACAAAGTCCTATGATCATCCATAACCTGAGGAATCTGTACTGATTTCAACATGATTGTTTTTTGAGGTCTTAAAATTCTGTATTAGAAGAATTCATTCTGATCTTTAGGAATGTGGTGTTTGGTTTCCATTTTAAAAACTATGTGATGAGAAGTACTCAAAGCTTTTACCTGTGAAAATATATATTTCAATATAAAACAGAATGAAGAACATCTTTGAACTATCTGTATGTAAATTACTTTCCTGTTATATTTACTCTTTTTTTTTTCCTTTGGGTCCATAGTCTTAAAATAAATGTTATATTTTTATAGTAATCTCAAGAAAACTGAAGACAGAAAACAGAAATTAGAGAATCTTCTGAACTCTGTTGGTCAAAAAGTATTGGAACTGAAAGACAAGTAAGTTGGGTTTGTTTATTTCAAGATATAAATAAAAAACATTGATATATGTATGAATAATGCATTTTATCTAAGGAAATATAACTTCCTGTGTGGAATCCTCTGAATGCCACACTGCAACATTCCTTTACTGCAAGATATTTACATCAGAATTAGTGATGCTTAGGCTATCTGTACTCTCAGTGGAGAGAAATACTATTAGATTATGGTTCATCTCCTTGATCAGATGAAATAAATGCTCCTCAAAAGTACCTGCTTCTTACTACTGACTGTGTTGGTAGCCTTTATTGTAGGCATTGTAGATGTCAAAGGTAAACATATGTTTATCATCTTCTGAATCACACAGGACTTCAATGGCTCCTTAGGACTTTGGAAACATTCCTATACAAAACTCTACTGATCACAGCTTGAAGAGAGGCAGTTCTATTTGTTTTAGGGTGGCCTACTTTTCTGACAGTTAGCTAGTTAGCTATCTCCTTTTTTCTTAGCCTCTCATCAAGTACATGACTCACAGAGGCATAAAAATAGATCTGGTAAACGTTTATACTTTCTCCGAATTCTGTTTAATCCAAGTTTTTTAGTTTGATGTTTTTATTATGTACTTAGTATAGGAGATACTTTGCAACCTGACATACGTACATATTACTAAAATTCATGTTTTGTAGTCTGCAAAAAAAAATAATTCTTGAATTCTTGTAAATCAACTATACAGAGATTTCTTAGATTAATTAAATGCTATATATTAGAGTTAAATAAATTATATATTTATAAAGCAATATATAAATATATTACTTTGAATTGATTGATTAAATGTATTAATTATTTTAAATATTAATCAAACTAATTAGATATTGGACAGTATGAAATAATATCTAAACCATACCTGTTTTCTGGGCATGTTCTTACTTCATATTAGTTTCCAAAATAGACTACTGTGAATTGAACTGGAGTCATCCATGTGAATTAGTAATATTCATTTTTAAACATTTAGTAGATAAAATTTACCAAATAGTTACAAATGTGTGGTATTGCATTGAGCCTGCTGTTGTCCTGACTAAGTAAAGAGCAAAACTTTACACAATCACTAAAATTGTCAGAGTGTTTAAGTAGAAGAAGGAATGATTTTCAGACATTATAGTCTGTATTTCAAATCCATTCTTAAATCTCACCTGTGCATCCATCTAAATTTTGTTAGCTAAAGGTCTAACAAGCCCATCTGCCAATTAGAAGCAGAAGGTATTAAAAAAAAAGAACTACTGCAGTAGTGTTCTTTGTTAACAATAAGTGAGGCATTCATTACAAATTCAATCAATTAAACTTCCTTGAAAAATATTGTTTGTAAGTTTAGTAGTTCATGATAGCAATTACAAAGAATATTTGTTTTACAGGTTCCAGAATAGAACAACAGAAGCAGCAAAACTTGAAGCAGAACTAAGTAAAGCTCAGAAAACATTGCAAGCTGCAGAGGTACTGATAAATCAACTTGATAGGGAGCACAAAAGGTGGAGCACTCAGGTTAGTGAAAATTTTCCTAAGTACGTCTTAGAGTGGGTAATTTGAAAATACAGTTTTTGCACTGCTTGGAGAATGCGAGTTACTGCTATTCTGCATGTCTCCCAGTGCACATTTTTTGATTTCTCATTAGAAAATAAAGCTTTCTTTTCTTCTGAAACTTCTTTTTACTTCACCATATTTCTAACCTTGCTACCAAACGTGTAAAAATCCCCCAGTATTGAATGGAAAACATAAAAAATTCTGTGCTGGTTTTCATTCCCAAGAATATAATTGTTATGATGGCTGAACATGTCAGCAGTTAGACTCTCCAACCTGAGATACAGCCAAAAGAGACAGATTTTAAACAATTAGAGTTTTAAAATGTATCACCTTCATGGCATTTGTGTTGTAAATGTGCATATAGGTATACCCAAAATGTTGGGTTGCTTTTGAAGTCTTCACTTAAATGCTTGAAACTTTTCTGCTGCTGAAGTAGGGAAGGTAAGCATGTCTTATTTGCTCAAAGATGTATTTGAGAGAAACTGACAAGTCTTTGGAGACAAAGGCCCTTCTACAGTCTGAAACAAAAAGGGAAGTCTGAAGATAGATATTAGCTGAAAATAGCTGTCACCTCCAGAAAGCCTTAAGTAACTTTCATGGGTATCATAAGTCAGAAGAAATCTTTATGCAGAGATACATGATTCTGTGTCTCCACTTATACCAAAAAAAGCCTCAACAATTAGACTAAATGTCTGCATTTTGGAGAAGCAAAGTTAAGGTTAGATGAATCCTTCTTGTAGCTTGACCACCACACTGGAAAAAATTGGAAGATTTTCCTCTGAAAGTAGCTTTATAGCTTTCCAATCTGCTATAGTAAGGATTGGATGTATTTGAACCCCAGCGTTCTAAAAGTGATTCTTCACAGTTTTTCATCTTGGTACATCAGAAAATTCAGACTATCTATTAATGGTATGCTGTAGACTAAACTGGCAGATAGATTAATTAGGAACTCATCCCATAATGAAGACAGTAAAAAGGCAGTATTTGTCTCCCTTTAAAGTAAGGAGGAAGCAGTAAGAAGTTGCCTTTATTTTGTGTATCATTATTTCTTTTTGATGTCAATTCGATTAGAGGAAAAGAAAAAGCAACAGGACTTTGAAACCAATTACGGCAGTTACATATAATGTTGATACACTATATTTTTCTTCAAAATATTGGAACATTTAAAAACAGTTGATTTAGTGCAGATAAATTATTTGAAGATATATGATGAATTTATTTTGTCATGTAAGTGTGCAGTGAATAACAGTAGTATAATAGTTGCATATAGTATTTATTGTCTGTATACATATTGTAAGTTATACTTATAGCCCGACTGTGACTAGGATCACATATTTCTTATCTTTTTTACTATAATACCATTTATCCATTTGCTTATTAGTTGAACTGTTCATCAGATTAATGGATTTTTATCAGCTACATTCTCAGAAATCTCTCTGCATGCTCTAGCCCAGAGCTGAAAGGAACTTTGCCCATACCTCCATGTGTCTTAGCTAGGTATAGATACCTGAAATGCAAGAAGAAAAACTGTCTCAACTGTATTACCAATGGCAGGCAAACTTAATTCTGACATTTTAGTAACTGATGAGACATATTAATGCAGTTTATGTTTGAGAAACACCTATAAATTCTGTACTTCTTTTTTTGAAGGTGTCAGAGATAACAGATGACCTGGCTACGTTGCCTAAAAGGGCTCAGTTAGCAGCTGCATTTATTACATATCTTTCTGCTGCTCCTGAGGATCAGAGGAAAAACAGCTTGGATGAATGGACCAAATCAGCAGGCCTTGAAAGTAATTCTGTGTGTGTGTTTGTCAGTGTCTGCATGCAAGTAATTAAGCTTGATGGAGGAAGTGACAAATGCCAGTGAGTTCTAATGAACAGTCTCAATTGTCTTTGTACTCCCAAATGAGAAGAGGTTTTCTTAATAAATATTTCTACATACCGACAGACAATTTCTTAGAATCATTCTATGAAATTACTAAGATTATAAATATTTATAAATAATTGTATCTTTATAGTCCTTGCTTAAAAAGTTTACAAAAATGAATGTGTTCACATTAACTGTTGTAAATTTGCCAGTGCATTCTGAATGCTTCTGCTTTTTCAGTAATCATTTTTATCTGTGTGTTAGCAAAACCATAAAAAATTTCTATGACATGAGCTACTTATTAATAATAAGTTCAATAAAAGCAATAAAACAATAGATTAAAGGGAAATCTACAGACTTGCACTCTATTAATAGACAAAGTCTCTGTTCTCTATAGACAGGTAAATGCCTTTAAATTATGCAGACGGTAAATGATGACAGAAACTTACACTTTCATTTGTCAGAGTTCGATTTACGGCGGTTCCTGTGTACAGAAAGTGAGGAGTTAGTTTGGAAAAGTGAAGGTTTGCCTTCAGATGACCTTTCAATAGAAAATGCTCTTGTCATCTTGCAGGTAAATTTGCTTTTTTGTTTTGTCTTGGAAGTATTTAAATTTTTACAAATTTCAGTAACATGGCAACTTTAACTATTTCGTTTGTGTTTTTTATTGACATCACAGAGCACACACACAGAGACATAAATACTTATGTAACAATGGGTATTTTGTAGCAAAAGTAAAAAAATCCTTTGTAGCAAAAGGAAAAAAAACTGTTAAAGAAAATACATATTTTCATTTTTGCTCTCACTGTTGTGTTCCATGTCAGTCTATTCAGGCTTAATGTGTAAATAGTCATTAACACCAATACAACCAGTGAAGATTATATATATGCACTTTGGCATATAATTTCTATTACTTTTTTCTCAGAAAAAGGAAAAGGCTATATGCAGATATATATATACATACATAGATATATATATATGTATATGTATATATCTATCTATCTAATAATACTTGAGAAAAGGAAAATATTCAGTTTTATCATATCTATAGATATACAATACATAAGATACAATTATGTCAGTAATATTCTAGTCATTTATTAGATCTACTAATGAGTAAATATTTAATGGCATGAGGAGAATCTGCATTTACTACAATGATTTGCTTAGATGATTTATGATTCAAATTAGTTACCAATTTTTCTCCAGTTTGAATTTATCTTGCTGTATCATCCTTCTAGCAGAGGATTTATTTCAGTAAACACGATCATGTATCATTAAAGCTACTTATATGCTACAATAAAACCTTACCTTCATCTTTCATTGGTTGAATAGATTGAGCTCTTAAAAATCTCACCATACGTAAAGAGATTTTTGAAGCACTCAGTCAAGTCAAATACTTTGTGTACAGCCTTATAAAGCTGGAATTGGACATGGTATTTTACCAGTTTGATCTACAGGGCAGTTCTCAGCCTTTTGTGCTGATCATCTTCTGATGCTTGAATACTCATGTTCCCCTGTCTTTCAGTTTGAGATCTGTGTAGCTGCTCAGTTTGTAATACATGAACTCAATCTAAAAAAAGTCCCAAACTTGGAAATGGTTTTCTATCAGACCAAACCGGAGAATTGTTGAAAATAGATTTTTAAACCTTCAGCAAGTTTGCTGACACAAAACTGGGAGACATGGCTGATACACCAAGATGATCTGATGGCTGGAGCACGTCTGCTATGAGGTCAGGCTGAGGGAGCTGGGGTTGTACAGTCTGGAGAAGAGAAGGCTCTGGGGACGCCTCACTGTGGCCTTTCAGTACTTACACAGGACTTAAAGGAAAGAGGGAGAACAAGTCTCTACATCGGCAGATAATAAGAGGAGAAGGAAGAATGGTTATAAACTAAACAAGGAGAGATTTAGATTAGGTGTTAGGAAAAAATTCTTTATTTAGCATGTAGTGAGACACTGGCACGGGTTGTCCAGAGAAGCTGTGCTTGCCCCATCCCTGGAAGTGCTCGAAGTCAGGCTGGATTGGGACCATGGACAGCCTGATCTAGTGGGTAGCATCCCTGCCCTTGGTGTTGGAACTAGATGATATTTAAGGGACTTTCCAACCAAAGCCATCCTATGACTGAGTCTCTGATACATAAGAAGGTAAAGTTGAGGCCCAGAGGGTCCTTGACAGACTGGAGAAATGGGCTGACAGGAACCTCATGAAGTTCAGGAAGGGGAATTACACAGTTCTGCAGCTGGGTAGTAACAACCCCCTGTACCAGCTTGTGCTGAGGACCAACCAGTTGCAGACTTGCAGGTTTGCAGAAAAGGACCTGGTGGTCCTGGTGGACACCAGGTAGTTCATGAGATAGTTATGGGCCCCTGCCAAGGAGAAGGCCAGTGGTATCCTCGACAGCTTTAGGCAAAGTATTGGCAGCAGGTCAAGGGAGGTGATTCCTCCCCTTCACTCAGTACTGGTGAGGCCACACCTGGAAACCTGGGTCCAGTTATGTGATCCACAGCACAAGAGAGGCATGGATGTACTGGACAGAGTTGAGTGTAGCTTTGTGCCTACAAAATACTTGTATTCATGATTCTTTCTAAAATGCATTGAGATCCAAACCCAGAAGTATTGTACCTTTGCCCACCAGAGGAAGAAAAAGGAAAACTAATAACTCTTCTAAGTTTAAAAGCAATTGTGAATAAAAAAAAGCTATAGATTACACATATTGAATAGAGACTCCTATTTTGAAGAGAAGGTGAAGAACTGCCTAACTTCAGCAGGACAAACATCTGAGAATTTTCGATTTGGGAGGTTTCCTTTTTTTTTAAAGAAGAGATAAAATGAAAGACATAAATTTCCTAGTCTGTTATTGTTTCTCTAAACAGTTTGTTAATTAAAAAAGATTCTAAAATATATATTCCATTAGTTTGGGGAAATAAAAAAAAAGTATTCCAATTTTATTCTTAAAATAGATCTTAGTAAATATATTTGTATTTTTGTTTCCCTAGAGTAAAGTTTGCCCATTTTTGATAGACCCTTCTTTCCGGGCTACTGAATGGTTGAAGACACATTTGAAGGAATCACGTTTGGAAGTTATTAACCAACAGGTGTAGTATTTACTCTTGGTCTTCTCTGTTTAAGCTTTAACAATTCCAGATTTTATAGAGTAGTTTTTACAGGTTTATGATAGAAATCACCAAAAATTAGTTTATATTCTGTGAAGCATAGAATTCCTCACAGAGTTCCAGGTTATTTAAAATTGGGGGCTCAAAATGTGGTATTATTTCTACAATCTCAGAGAATGTCATATTCCCTGCTGAGAAGAAGATAGAAAATATTTTCAAACAGAGAGATCTTTTTATACTTGGTTGCAGTTCACTGAATTTCAGGAGTATATGTATACACTCAATTCCTTATTATTGTTGTGTTGTGTTATATACATTGGAAAGAGTGAATTTGATATTAAGGTACCTGGAATTCATTGTGTACCTGTAACTGTTTACCTGAGTAGAGAGGTGCGGCTCAGTTGCACACACAGAGGCAGGCATCTGTTGCTATTCAGAAGTCCCTTGCTGAACCCCACCTGGCCTCAAAATACTGCTTCAACAGCATGTAGGTCTTGCACAGATCCCTGTTGGATCTGTGGAACCCTTGTAGATACTCTCTGATGGTAGCAGAAAACGTATCTTTGGATAATTGATTGCTTGTCCTGCTGGCTGATTGGCCTGATTACCTTTTAGCCTCTGTTGTCTATATTATCCAGGATCTCTATTGACTAATGAGATCATAAGCACCACATGCATGTTTGCAACAAAAGACTGCATGTAGATCTCTTAATAATGTGAATCCTGTGCTTGGTTCAGTTTTGAGACATAGCTACATATTAAAATTTGAGATAAGAGACCTGGTCAGGACTTCCAGGACCTGGCCAGGTGCACCTGGCAGACATGACAGTGAACCTGCTCTTTTCTGATGCAGCACTTGAAGATCTAGGCATGTTAAATAGATTTTCTTGATCAGTAGATCAAGTTTATTTAAGCTAAACATTTGTGGCTAAATCCTGAAATATCATATGCCTCTAATAGCATTTTTCATCTATACTCCTGATTTTTAGATTAGGACTGTTTCGTCTAATGCCTTCCTACTCATTCTGAAGTGTTTGCATTTTTCAAAATAGCATGAATCAAAGGAATGTATTTCTATTTATCCAGGACACCAACTTCCTAACTGCTCTTGAGCTAGCAGTGAGATTTGGGAAAACACTTATTATACAGGAAGTGGATGGAGTGGAACCTGTACTTTACCCATTGCTAAGGAAAGATCTTATTGCTCAAGGTAGATCACCAAGATATTTGCAAATGCTTGCTCAAAACTTTTGTAGTTTAGATCTATTTATATTACCTTGATTTTTCTGAAAACACAGATATTGTGTAGTTTTTTTCCTCTGTAGTATTAAATTGCTGCTAACACTTCTAGCATGAAATATGTTGGAGATACCTTCTTATTTAGTAAGTGGAAAAATATTGCAAAGTATTATTTTTTTTCTTGAAGTTAAATAATGTATTTTTATAGACACTTAAAAATTTAAATTTTAAGTTAATTTCTAGTGATGATTTCAAACACAGTTTTAATTGGAAACGGGTCTTAAATAACCCAGAAGTTACACAACTGTTAGTGCAGTTAAAAATCAAAGGTTTAGAATGCTGGTGTTCCTGCTTCTCTTACATTTCTCCAAACCTAAAGAAGACACACAGGTCTGTTCCTGATGTGCCCTTGGAGTGGGAAGGGTTATAGAGATCAGCAAAATGGTCGAAGTTGGTGAAAGGAGTCCCTAAACCAATGCAAGAAAAGCGAAAAAACACAATGTTTAGGACAGATAATGTGTTCTACCTTAACTGTTTGTATGACTGCTTTGGACTTAGTTGCTTTGAAAAAAAAACTTAATATGAAAAATTGTGATAAAAGTTCAGAAAAAATAAATTGTAATTATGCAAGTATCTCAGCATGAATTTTGTTGAATTATGTTACATATTTTGAAATTATATCAAGAGAACTTGGTGAATTAAAAAATACAGCAATGTGAGTTTTAATCTAAATGACAGTAACTAAAATAGATTTGCATTATTCTTTGTAATTGTATTTCTGCCTCAAGTGGTAATTCCTCAGCATGTACCATGTAATTTACTGTATGAACTTTGGGTACTAAAAATAACTCAGTACCCTTTTTTTGCTGTCATTTCATCTACTATTGAGATCTAATAATATACAAGGTAGCAGTAATTCTTCAAATGTAAGTACATGCTAAAAATAAATGCAGATACTGTAGGATTCATATATACATTTTATCACTTAAGAAAGATCTGTTTACGGAAAAGGAAGTGTTATTTAAAATCAGTCTTCCATTACAGATGCACTTGCTTGCTTATTCTCATTAAAAGAATGGCACCAAAGTGGTGATTTCAGGCATCTGTGGAGGGATAGGTAGAAAACTGTAACAATTTTTTTTTGACTCTCTAGCTTCTGCCGAATTTTGGAGAGCTAATGAGATACAGTATGAAAGATGACTGTGTCTGCAGATCTATGGAGAAAGCAGATTAAATTCAAATACACTAGTTTGTTCAGGAAAATTGCTCATAACACTCAGACATCCTCTTTTGCTTTTTAATGAGCTATGTTAATGCCAGGTCTGTGCAAGTCCAAACTAAAGAGCTGTTGTTGGAAAAGGAAGAATGGGTAACTGTTTGAATCTTTTCCATCACTTTATAAGCAAGCATGCACTCCTTCTTTTTTGTCAAATTGGGGATGTGGGGACCTGTCTGCATTACTTTGCTTGTGATGACGGTACATCTCTTCATTACTTGGAATGAAATGTTAAAAAAAAAGTGAACGCATATACTGCAGTAAATTTCACTCGGACAGCTTCCATTTTCTGTTTGACATTTTTACAGCATAGTCTTAAAATTTATTCTGACCTTTGGCATAGAAGCAAAATTGGTATGTGATTTTCATCTCTACCAGTGTTTTAGCAAGAGATTTATATTTGTGATCTGCACTCAGTGCTAAAAATAGAGAAGCACCTAAGTGTATGCCATCTTGGAAAGTTTTCTGGAATGGAAATTTTCACTTTTTGACTTAAAATTCTGTTCTTACTTGTTTTTCAGTATCGAGAGGCAAACTCTTACTCTAATAATGTAATTGTCTGGGTCTATTCTTTTCTAACCTTGCTAGAATTGAAAGCTGTTATGGAAGGGGGGGGGGGGCTCTACATGTAGTTTTATTCTGTAACAGGCATATTGAGAAATATTAGGAGTAGAAACAGACTGAAACCATGACATCAGTTATTTAACAAATCCCTTTTGTCTTTCATAATATGATTAAGTTAGATGTATTTATAATAATACAAATCTATGGGATATTTCTTGGTGGAATATTTTTCTTTCCTTCTACTGTCTAGATATTCCGTCATTTTTAGTTTCACTGACTTGCTCTATAATAGTTGTCATAAAAAATAATATCTTAATAGGATTATGATTATACAGCAACATCAACCTTCTACAAATAAATATAACAGATCCAGAGATGAAAGCTAATGGGTTTGGATGAGGAAATATCGAACCATATTAGTTAGCCAGTATATAATTATGGCTAGTGTAGAGTAGTAGACCAATGTTTAAAAGTAAAGGAAAATGTTTAAATTATGACAAAATTCTTACACATAAGTGGAATTCTTGAAGTCATCTTCTGTGGTGTTTTGTCTCCTATTCATGGTCTGAAGATTTCAAAAAGTTGTTAGTATTACTTTTACTTCAAATACATTTTTGTCCTTTATGCTTTGTGTTCTGGGTAAGGATAATTAAACTAGTCAGGTGTATTAAATAGTCTTACTATGTAATTTCCTATATTATTGCTAAGTTATTACTTTTCTGTCTCTTAACAATTCAGGTGAAGATATGTTCTTTAAATTTTTTTCAATTTGTATTTTTTTTCTGATCAATTGATAAAGAGATATTGTAAAATATATTTAGATCCATTGATGATAAAGTATTACACAAATACCATGGTTTTCAGACAATTTTAGAACGTTCCAATCAGAGTGAGTATAACATCTGCTTGTTATTTACAGGACCTCGTTACGCCATACAGATAGGTGAAAAAATGATAGATTATAATGAAGAGTTCCGTCTTTTTCTATCCACAAGGAACCCAAATCCCTTCATTCCACCTGATGCTTCTTCTATTGTTACAGAAGTAAACTTTACCACAACAGCAAGTGGCTTAAGAGGGCAGGTAGGCATTTAGAGTAGAACCAGTGTAAGTATAATGAACATGCAAAGCTGCATCCAGCATCTGGAATAAGCTCGATGGTGCAGTTTGCGTTAATGGTTATAGAGGTGCTTTCAAGCTCACAAATATAAATAGTAAAATTTTTATCCACTTCGGAACCAAGGAGTGAGTCCAGTAGAGAAAATGAAAATGTTCTCATTGACTTCAGTTGCAAGAGATTAATTACTAAGCCTTTGCTTTCTCTTCAAGATGCATTTATGGTACCATGGAAACATTTCTGTTACAGCTCTCCAGTGTCCTACTTAGAGAGCAATGCTGGTTTCATCAAGATACTTTGTGTACAGAAAAAATGTAGAGAAACCAAAACACTGTGTATTTTATTTCGTTTAAAATGCTAGTAGCTTTTAAGGTTTTCTCCATAAAGTCTGGGAATGAAAATGTAGCATACAAGTGGAAGAATGAAAAAAAAAGAAGAGAGATTAATTAAGGGAAGAAAATCCCCTTCTTATTTGGGATGAAACAAGTTTTTCTACACTAACAAGAGGCTTAGAATGGGATGTAGATAAGATATTGATAAGTAAGATATAATTCAAAATGTGAAGCATAGATAACCATATGGTTTTCCTCCTTCCTCTGGAGGTATGGAATTGGCATCATACTGTGTATCCATGAAACTGACCCCTCTTGAAGTGGAAATACAGAAAAAAACCCCAACTTTGTTTTTGTTTTCTCTGTTTTTAGCTTTTGGCTTTAACAATTCAGCATGAAAAGCCTGATTTGGAAGAGCAGAAGACAAAGCTGTTACAACAGGAAGAAGATAAGAAGATACAGTTAGCTAAACTTGAGGATTCTCTTTTGGAGGTAAAACAAATTTAGCCCTTTAGTATCTGTTAGACCAATAAGATGATAATCACATTATTGTGTGTTTGAGTGAAGATGCTAGAAGTGTTGGAATAAAGAACATCAGGATTTTTGATTAGAAAAAAGAAAGGCATTATTTGCCTAGACCTGTTGGAAGAGTAGGGTAGATAAGAAAGTACATCTGTTATGAAACTGTAATATTTCAATGCATTAAGCACTTTCATAGTTAAATTTATGAATTTGGTGAGCTAGATTTAGGCTGATTAGAAATTTCAATAATTTTAACACACCAAGAAGAGAAGACATTATTAAAAATTATACTATTTCATTTTGAAATTACGAGTTTTGAAAAAGCCACACTTCTAAGCCTGTGAATCATGTCAAATGACTCTTTCTCAAGTTGAAAAATGATCCTATGTTGTGAAAAAAATGAAAAGCTCCCACTACAAAATGGAAAGATTGCTGAGAGAGACATTTAAAATTTTAAAACCTTTACAATTGTTTCCTATTAGCAATGACCTCTAATATTCTTTACAGTTAACATTCCCTGTCTTGTATTTAAAATTAATGTTCTCAATTTTCAGTTCATCATTTTATTTTATTGAAAGTACTTATGCTCAGAAACAGCTGTTCCTCTATAAAAAAAAGGGTAGCTTCCAAGGAAGGACTGTTTTGTTTTTTGTTTGTGTCTTGCCATGGATTTCACATAAATTGTACTTCATCCTTGTAAAAATGGATCCTTGAATCCTGTCTTTCTGAAAAGTCAGAGATGCAGGCAGATTGACCTGGTGCTCTAAACCCGTCAGTCTGTAGCTAAGTCACAGAACTTCGCAGTATTGAGTAAAATTTATTTGCATAAAATAATAGTTTTTGCAGATTAGACTGGCCATTTATTACACTGGCCCACAAGAGAGCTGGAGAGGGACTTATTACAGGGACATGCAGCGACAGGACAAGGGAAAAATGCCTTTTGAACTGCAAGAGGGTAGGTTTAGATTAGATATTACAAGGAAATTCTCTGCTGGGAGGGTGGTAAGGCACCAGTTCCTCTGGGAACAGGTTCCCCAGACAACTTGCAGATGTCTCATCTCTGGAAGTGTTCAAGGCCAGTTCGGATGGAGCTTTGAGCAACCTTATGTAGTGAGTGGCATCCCTCCCCATGGCAGGGGGATTGGAACTAGGTGGTCCTGTCCAACCCAAACCATTTTATGATTCTCTTCTATGATTCTATGATTAATAGCTCAGTTTTAGAACTTTGCATATAATTATTTGATGTGATTTGAATTTGCACATTTACTGTCCCTATTGAACTCCCTATTAATTCTCAAATACTAAGGTCAGCCCCTTTTTAAAACTCTAATAAAATTCCATATCCAGATTTTACCATTTTAACACCTTATTGTGTACCAGAAGGTGAGGCTTCAGAGATGTAACAAAATTAGAACACACTTCTTATGGGATCTTGGAACTCAAAAATCTTTTTCGTTTGTCTGATCTGAATTACCAAGTACAAAACTTAAAGAAGTTGATGCCTAAGATATCTGAAGCAAAAAGCATCTGAGTACTAACAGCAAGGTTGATTTCAATTTTGGAATTCTCGTTAGCAAATTATCCTGATATCAGGATACTCTTTGACCTTGAAGAAAGAAACCTCAGGCTCAGTGGGAATTAGGAGGTTCTACCTGGATTTTGTCAACAAAGAAGTCAATGTTGGATGAGGTCTAGCTAAATTTAAGTTAATCTTAAAGCAGCATTGCCATTCTATTTGAAGTACTGCACTGATTTCCTTCTAAAAGCCTTGGAGTAAAGATATAGGTGCTGTCTCATAGCTCACAGTATGATTCCTCATGGATGAATTGGACTATCTGAAAAAGCAGGTGATCTTTTCCTAAACTTGTTTCAGGTAGAGAAGTAAGTGCGTTCTACCACTCTAAATGGTGAATCTCTGCCTCCAGTTACTCTAAAATGCTGTCCTGCAGGTGGTTGCTCAGAACTGATTTGACTGACAAGCAGCCAATTTTCTGTCTGACTAAAATAAATATATTGATGTGTATTTACTGAAGATTAGTAAAAAACTTTAAATATAAGTGAACTATTCAAGCCTTTCTCACTTCTTAGAAGTGAAATTAATTGCTTAATTTAATGAGGAGAATGCAGGAGAAATGTGGGGCAGTCTCAAAGATTTTGAAGTGATCTTTGATTATGAAACGTAAATTGATGTAATGTGAATATTGATCTCGGTTGGAAATGAGAACTAGATTTTATAGGAGATATTGAAATGCTTTTGAAGGAAAATGAATTTATGAATTACTGAGTACAGGAAGTTGTTACAAGTAGCCAACTTCAGGTAAAATGGGACGTTAAACACAAGAACAAAATACCCTAATCTGTATTTACAATGGGGGTTTTACTGTCTGATCATAAAACTAATTCTCAAAAGCCTGCTGATAACTTATGTTTCAGAAAATAGCAGTCTGGATTTATGGAGTATGTTCTTGAGCTGTGTATTCCATATTTCTTTAAAAGACGTCTCAGTTTTTGGAGTAACCACCAGTTTTCTAGAATTCTTGAGATGCATTCAATGATTCAGAAATACGTACAGATCAGAAAGATAGCTTCCAAAATAGTTACTTTACAGGATTTTTTTTTTAAAATTAAACATAGTTTACTTTCTTTTTCCAGACATTGGCCACATCACAAGGCAATATACTAGAAAATAAGGATCTGATTGAATCTTTGAATCAAACTAAAGCAAGCAGTGCACTCATCCAGGAATCACTGGCTGAATCTTTGAGACTTCAGAGTTTCCTTGATAAGGTAGAAGAATATTTTAATCTTTAAAGTACTGTTTTTCTCCTGCTAAAAATATTCATCCTCTATCTAGAGAAGATACATACATCCATGGGTTTATAAGATGAGTAACATACTAAATTAGTTCTTTTTGAGTAAATGATATTTGAGATATGCAAGTACATGCAGTATTTTCAGTAATTAAAATGCTTTGTTTCGTATATGCTGGTTTGCCAGTTTGAATTAAAGGAATTTTGGCAAATAATGGGTTTTGACTTTATTTTTGCCATCCACTATTGCAAACATTGTAGTTCATATGGATGTTTTTGTTTAATATGCCCCTAGCTATTGGAAAAGTTTAGATCATTGGTGATGCTATTCATCTGACATTCTCTTTTTGTGACAGATTGCAGAGTTTTCTTCTATATTCTGTTTAGTTTAAAATTTTCCATTGAATTTTGGGATGTGTTCTGTGGTGGGAAGAGACGTTAGTGCCCTAGGGATTAATTTCCAACATGTTCTTCATAATTCAAAGGAGTTTTTGCTAAAATTGTTTTCTTCCAATTTTGAATGGAGGCTTGGAAGGAATTCGGTTTTCTAAAGCAGTGGGAGTCATAGGAATGTTTTCTCAGTGGGATGAGTAAATGTTTATGCAATGATCAGTAGGTGGCAGTAACGCACCTGGGTTTTTTATGTGTGTGTTGTTTTTCTCCACAGGAAAGGGATGCCTATCTCCCTTTGGCTGAGAGTGCCAGCAAAATGTACTTCATTATCTCTGACCTGTCCAAAATTAATAATATGTACCGCTTTAGTTTGGCGGCATTCCTGCGACTTTTCCAAAGGGCTCTGCAAAGCGAGCAGGTATTTGCTCTTCTCCTGAAGCTGCTAATGCTGCAGAAGAATCCATCTGCTTTAATCCTTAGAATTTATTAGTCACTCTAGACATTTTTTAAAAAAAGCTTAGAATGACTGATGATGAAGTGTATAATAAGCAGTGATGCTAACCTGTTGTGCTTTAGATGTTCAGAATACAGGCACGTGGACTTCTAAGTTATGTTGTATATAAATCACAGGATTTCTTTACCATCTGAAAGCCAAGTAACTCTTTGTGATTTCTGGCTTGTTCTTTTTCTATGGTGAATTAGGAAAACAAAAGCTGATTATAACTTTACTGAAGGCTTTATTTAAATAAATGAATGATCTAAAATGCTAATAAAGCTAATTTTATCAACAAGGGGTAGAATAAGAAAATACCTATATTTCTACATGGTTCATTTACCCGAAGGAAAGTCATAACTTTATCTACTTTTCTACAGTTTGTAAGCATGCCTGCAGCCTGTCTTGTTTAAAATGTAATTTTTATTCTTCTATATTCTTAGGCCAGTATATTCTTATTGAAGCAAAGAATGGATTTATCCCTTGTCACCTCACTCTTTAGATCTAAATACCCACACTGAGTAATAGTGCATTTTCTTTTTATTAAGCATCTCTAAGACTCTTCGTATTTCTTTTTGTTTCTACTTAGAGAGCCATTCACCAACCTTTCATCATGTTTCCTTTGGATTCCCCTTTATTCTGGTGTCTGTGATTACAACTCTCCTTTAGCTCCAGTCATTACTGGGAACACAGTTCTGACTATGTGAACTGGTCCTCTTTGAAGTTCCTATTACTTCTTTTCCAAACATGATGTTTTAACGTCTTTTTCTTACTCTCGCACTCCTTCATAATTTTCTTTTTCTTCCTGCCTATAACGTTACCTATTTAAAGCTTGACTTCTTCTGAAACTAAGCTTCTTCTAAAGCTCAACAAAAGTTTCGCCTTTGTTGCTTGCTTTCTTTTTTCCTTCTCCTCTATACAATTCTTCATGCCAAGTGATCTATTAGACATGGAAAAAGTATTAGGCATATCAGTTGTCCAAATGCCCTTCTTAAACTTATCTCTTCAAATTCCAGCATGGTAGAAAGGAACTCATACTACCTGTAACACACACCCTACCCCCTCGTCCCTTTCTTCTTTTGTCCTATCTTTCAAATTTTTTCCTGTTAGAATTAGTCTTTCAATCTATGAGCTTTGAAGAACAGTGTACACTTAGTATTTTCTGCAGTGTTCATTTCAGTTGGGCCAAATTTGACCAATAATAGCTACACTTAAGATCAACATATTTGTTTAGTAGTATTAAATACAGTAATTCAATGAATAAGTAAGTTTTTATCAAATGAAAACTATGAGATTTCAATTATATTAATGTTAGGAGAAGAAAATATACTCTCATTCTCAATGTATTTCACCTTATACACAAAGTTGTATCATATTCATAATCAAAATATTTATTTCTTAATACTTCAGCATGAATTTCCCTTTTAATCATTGATAGCTGCAGATGTAATATGTTTTTAGAACTAGTGTCATGTAGAGTCCAGATTATTTGTGTCATTTTGCTGAAGTTCTTTACTTCCACAGAAATTTTTGAAATCTGAAATTTCTTTTTTAGGATTCAGGTAATACTGAGGAAAGAATCAAGTTGCTTATTGGCTCATTGAAACATGCAGTGTATGAATACGTTTGTCGTTGTTTGTTTAAGGTAAGGTTGTATTTTTTTTTGGCTTTTATACAGTGCACTGGGTTTGAAAGTATTCTTTCAGTGGTTGACACTTGATCTACTTCAAATAAGCAGTATTGTGTAATAGATGCAAAACATTACACTACCAATAATTAGCATCCTAAATGCAGACTTAAAATCAGTGTATGACCAAATTAATATTGCTGATGCACATTTCTCCACAGAGCTCTACCTCTCTGCCTCATTCTGGCTTCAGAGTCAGTCATGGGCTTTGCAGTCCTCTGGGCACTTATTTTGCATTTGCTCTTATTTCTTGCATTCCTAAATATAAGGTTTCATGTGATTATTTTGGAGTTTTTTGTATTTTGGTTTGGGTTTTTTTAAAAGGAAGAAAAAGTGAGTTTGTTAGGTTGATGTTTGGACTTGGTTATCTTAAAGTTCTCTTCCTACCCAGATGATTCTTTGTTTCTGAAAGTCCTACACTGTGATATTCTCCTTTTTCTTTTCACGCCTGTCCCAAGTGTCTACCTGCTACCTTGTTTGTCTCTGTCTGCTCCTTGTTCTTCCTTCAAAAAATGTTCTTTGTGTATTTTTTCTTTATTTCAATCAGTGGTCTTTTTACTTCTTACTTTCTTACTGAAAACCTAGGGAAGCTATACCTTTTATTTGCAGTTTTAATTTTTACATTCACATGAAACTGTCATAACAAAAGGTGTTTTTTTCTCACAGGACCAGGCTGAAGAAAGCATAGTAGATCTGCATATATGGTTTGAGCAATACAAATCACACGAGTCTGTAGTTTGATCTGTGAGAATGGAGAGATCTTGGAAATTTTACACCACCTCCTACCCCTGTCCCCCAATCCAGCAGTGCTGTATTAAGGGTACAGGGGTAGCAGTTCTTTCTAAAGGGTTTTGTTTATCAAAGTCCAAGTGGATTCTCATGAAATAGTCTCATAACAATTAATGTTTGTCTTTGAAGTCATAAGTATGTGAAGCCTTCCACTGTCATTATGTCTTGTGAATATGAAAGGCAGCAATTTTTATATGTAAGAAAAGAGTAGATAGTTCAAATGCAAGGCAGAGAAGAGATTTCTAGTAGGAAAGGTTTTAAATGTGATCAGACTGGAGTTTAGAAAATACTGAAAATGTATTAACTGTGCAGCTTCAAACTAATGGTCCATCCAGTTTACTGTTGTGTTCTAATAATGGAGAGAACAAACAAGCTCTTCACACCATCAACAATTCACTGCTAATTCTTCCTTTTATCCATGAAAAATTTTAAAGGCTGCTGTGACACTGAGGCTTTATTAGTGTCTTCATAAACGATACAGCTGATACAAGTTCATACCCTTTGAAGCATGTTGGAATCATGAAGAATAGCTTTGTATGTATGTGGTTATTATTTATGTGTACATAGGCTTCAGGACTGCTGCTAAATGAGGTGGTGCCAAGAAATTTACCTGATCACTTGAACTGGCCTATCTTTCCTCTTTAATTTGTCAAAGCAGGTTTGGTCTGGGCTACTTAGTGTTCTTCCAAACAATCCTTGTTCAAATTTTGGATACTAGATCATCCAGGGAGCATCCTAATATGCAGTTGTGATCTGGATTTGCTTGCAGACTTTGTCTGAGAAGATGAAAAAGTTAAATGGTGTGGTCTGTTCTCAATGTCATATGATGTTCATGTTTATCAATAAAATGAGAACTTCAGTGCCTTGCAAAACTTGATTCTAATTCCTACTGGGGGCCTCTTTGCCCTCCACTCCACAGCCCACTTTGAGTTAGTTTTTGTGTCTAACATGCAAAGGTATGTAGCAATTTTGCATTAGAATATATGTCACTAAGTCATTACTATGGAATTGGAGGTGTTCTTTAAAGAAATGGTGTTTTCTAAAGAAATGTTACTTATAAAAAAGCACTTATAAAAAAGCATTTAATTTATGACTTTTCCTCAGTATATAAATACATTTGTACTGCTTTTATTTCAGGCTGATCAGCTAATGTTTGCTCTACATTTTGTACGAGGAATGCACCCTGAGCTTTTTCAAGAGAATGTAAGTGCTGAAGAAGGAAATCCTCAAGTATTTTACTCAAACTTAATATGAAGAGTAAATAAGTAGATAAAAAATTTTTGTCAGTAAATGTAGGACTTAGTTGTAGTTGTCTGTAGTGTAGTCAAATTTATCCTAGAAAGTCTGCCTGCAGTGAAACAGTATGCATAATTGACAATACAATTGCTTAAACGTGGCTGAATATATTGAGTCAAGACACATTTAATTATCTAAATTACCTTCATGGAATGGAGAGACAAAACTAGTTTCTGTACTAGAAGCTGGAGACCAGAAGGGACATCAAATGATAGCAAATGTCAGTTCAATAGAGGAGAGTCCATTATTGAGATAAAGGTAAAAATCAGATAATACATTTGAAGGAAGTAATGGAACTTGATTATATGAAAGATGTGAGTTTAACGTACAAGGTCCAAAAAAAGTTGGTTGGAACCTTCTAGAGAAGGAGTAGTATTGGGAGGTTTTGCTGTTTCCCCACACACTGCTGGGAACCTACCCCCTGGGCCCTTGAAGGAGGTTCCCTCCCGTGAGTTCTTTGCCAGGGATGAAGGACGAGCGAGACNAGTTTAATTGTAGACATATGGATTGACAAAGTGAAATCCCAGTCCTTCAGCAATGATGTGGCCTCATAAAAATAACTCATCTTGTTAGCAGAAGTATATACTGGCTGCTTTTCATTATCCAAAGTTCCCTATTTCATATTTATTATTTTATTTGAGCTTCTGAAAATACCTTGCTTTATCTTTCTTGAGTTTCTAAAGTCATGAAGGCAGTAACCTGCAAACAGTTTTCTGACTAAATTAAATCCTGTCTTCTTAAGTGTTTGTAAAGTACAGCCCTATGTGTTGGTTTCTATTGTTTAGCATGCATTTCCATCAGTTATTAGAGCTCTTAGACAGCTTAATCTAGGTTATATATAATGCATGTTTCTACAGTATCTTAATACTCAAGAGAGAAAACAGGCAAATAATACCAATACTTTTTTTACTTCTCTGAAAGGCAGAAGTTATTTTCATTAACTTATTCAGAGAAGAGTGCTTGTACAAAATATTTAGTGAAGAAAATGAAGCTGAAGTGGTTATTCTTTTAAAATTATTTCTTCTAAAGCTTTTAATGTGATGATTCTAGGAGTTGCCTAATATGCTGCTAGAGAATTTAGTATTCTAAGTCCCTGTCCCAAAAGAGTTGAACCTTGTGCACTTAAATATTTTTTTGCATAGTGATATGAAATTTATAGGAGAACTTCAACAATATACTTTAGAATGCCTTGGTTCTTAGTAGGGACATTCTCTTTCTGAATCAATATGTATAGATTTTTCTGAGGTAGTTTAATATTCTCTATATATTTTGCTTCTTCTTTTCTTCATAACAATATTGCACAAATAAAAAAATACTCCATGCATTTTTGTGTGCACAAGCATTTTCTTTGTAATTGGGAGATGAGCATCAGTTTGTAACTGAAACAGGGAGTTGTTTCAAGACTCAGTGAGACTGATGGGTACAAAAAACTGTGCTGGGGTTTCTATCATCAGTATTACTCTTAGTCAATTGATTTTTAAATTTCTAATGCTACTATTGTCTTTAATAAAAAAATCTGTATAGAATATAGATATTAATGATGCAAAATTGTAGTACTTATGAAGAATTTTTGGTCTGTTTCTTGCCACCTTCAAATACAGGGTTATGTAATTTCTGGTGGTTTTAAATACTTGTTTAATCTGTTTTAAAACTATTTAAAATTGTCTTCCTGGATACATATACAAAGTCTAAAAGTTTTAATCATACATAAATTCAGTCATGCTTTCTACAGTTACCTGTTCTGTGTGGGCTGCTGATGCCCCACCAGGCAGGATGTGCATCCTTGCCAGCCACATTTGTTGCCTCCTGATAGTCTGTAGTGGGCAGTCTGGGTAGGAGTTGTGGCTGCTGAGAAGGTATGGAACTTCCCCTTTGCTTCTTTTCCTTATAAAGCACTGCAGCCACTTAGCTTGGATTCTGCAAAGAAATTACATTCTGGTAGCATCATCTAGCGTTTAAAAAATGTCTTGGAACTCTTTCAGAATCTAGCATTTAATTTGTTTATTCCTGCTCTGCCTACATGCTACTACATATTAATCTTTGTTCTTAAAGGTGTCTTGTGACTTACCTGAGTTGTTCATTTATTCCCCCCAGGAATGGGAGACTTTTACAGGTGTGATCATTGGAGACACCATCAGAAAATCAGTAAGCTACATTAATTTTCATATTTTGAAATAAGGAACATTTATTTTAATCCTGAAAAGTTATATTCTTACTGTGTTATTTAATTAATTGTATTCATACATTAAAGAAAAGAGTAACTTTTCACATAGTAATATGAAGATATAAATTTATTGAAAAAAATTTTGACATGGCAAGTAGTTTTTTAATTTGAATAACTTTTTGCCTTTGTTGTATGTTTCCTTTTGTTTTTTCTGTTACCAGGATGACTATTTGAAATTGCATATTTGAGGAGGTTTTCAGCCCTTTTCTGTAACTAAAATCAGTATTTCTGAATCCCTCCTTCTCCCAGAGTCATGTATGAGTTGTACTTTTTGTGTGGATTAATGAAATTGTCCATGCACTTTGCTAGCTCTGAGTTGCTTTTTTCCTCAGTATCAAGGGTTCTACATCTGGTGGTGTATTTATAAGTTTTCCTAGGTAACTGAGCAAGCTTGTGAAGCTTTCTTTGCATGCCTGACCAAGCATGCTGTAGTTTACTAAGTGTCTTTCAGTTCTATTGGATCTGTGTACTAGTAACATAACATTCCAGTAGAAAAGGGTAGAGAAAAAAGCTAAGATTTCCATAATCTTGCCCATTATAGCCCTTCTTTGAGCCAAATATTTTGGCAAAGGTTTTGAAAGATGTCTTTAGGAAGCATGAGCACAGTCAGGAATTATGAACCCAGTCTTTGCCTTCTGTTTTGCTTTTCTGCTCTTTTCCTCTTTCAGGCTCAGCTGCATTTTTCATCATTCATGGTTGCTTCTAACCTATAGCCTTGTTTAAATATCTATCAGGTTATCTTGTACCTTGAGTGGTACAAGACAATGACCTGTGCGAGTACCTTGATTTTGGAATATTCATGAGAGCAACTGTGTTCCCATGCATGCTAGTAGAAGTGGCAAGTAATTTAAAATATAATGTATTACTCAGGTTTTCTCAGGCAGCTGGTTGCTAAAATGATCCTTGAGATCCAGATTCTCTAGCCGTTAGATGGCTCAACTATAGGCCGTGTATTTCAGTGTGACTGCAGAAGTCCCCTTCATCTCTCTGGAGTCACTGTAATTCAACTAAATGTCTGTGAACTGAGGGATTGTCAAGTATGTCTTGCTGTAGGCCATTTTCAAGGAGTGTGAGATCTGATTGTATAACGGAATTTAATACCAGTCCTACCTCTACCCCTCCTAAGGCACAGGTTTTGGAAAGACTGTGTGTGTGTGTGTCCTTCAGCCCAAATGGAATGTATACTGCAGACCCATGTCAAATTTATTCCTACAATTGCTTCCAAATTTCCTAGTTTTGTTCTTTCTCAGACTTCATAACTCATGGCTGAGATACCCTTTCACAAGAAAGCTTCTGTTTTTCTCTGCTGAGCATTTAAGATTACTCTTGAAGTTGCTCTCTCCTTGAGAGATCCAAAAACATTTCCATGCAGCAACTCATCAGAGTGGCTAATGTGTACTGTAAGATTTTTAATAACAGATGATATAGTGAATACAGAAATTCCACTGGGGCTTAAGCAGTGTTGTTCATCCTTAGAACTTCTCCATGCCAAACATTTAAAGAACAGAAAAATAGAGCTGTGGCCAAATTACCAGTGCAGAGATGTTCAGAAGTGGTGTTTTGCCCTTTGTATGAAGAACCATCTTCATGATTGCAAATACGTGCAATGGAGTTGTTTTTTGAAGTCAGTTTCTCAGAGTGCCTATGCAGATAGCCAATCATTCGAGTCACTTGTTTTTAGTAAAAAGTTACTTAGGATTGAGTGTGTCATAAGGATACTCTAAATGAGTAAAATATTTTCAGGCTCAAGTAGCTGAGCAAGTGTTAACATGAACAGTATGTCTCATATTTAAATATTTTGGTAGCTTTTTTGTTATGCCATTTATGAACTTAGCGAAAGACCACAGAAGGATTGCTGTTGTGAATGTTTTTACTAAAAACCATGGGTTTCGCAAACTTATTGCTTAATATAGTGTTTCATAAAAATTTGTGTAACTTACATGTGTGATGTAACTTGCTTCCATAAGGATTCACAAAGAAGCGCTCGTGATCAGATTCCCTCTTGGATAGAACAAGACCGAGTCTGGGCAGTAGCATCTTTGAAGGTATACGTCATGTGGTCTGTTGAATTTAAGTTTAAAGAACTTTGGTTATGGCAGATAGCAATTTGGACTTGAATACTCAGATATGTATTTGTCAGATCAAAAGATTTTGTTGTTTTAAGCTGTTTATTCTATCTTCCAGAAACTATGGCTTAATATATAGTCCACTAAAAAAAAACCAAAGGTGTTTTTTGTTTTTATTTTAATCTCATTTTTCTGAGCCTTTTTCATGAACATTTCTACCCCATCTGCAATGAATTTCAATGCATGTGAGTGAACCTGTCATCTTACTGAGATTGGAAAATACTGTAAATCTATCCAAGCTCTACAATTTTTATAGATAGGAAGACAGAAGAAAAATTGCAAACAATATTTAGTTGTAAATTTCATTTATGTAATGACTTTCACAAATCACTTCATATTGTATTAAAATCCCTAAACTGTTAATTTGGAAATTAATATTCTCCTCATCGGATTTCTCTGTACATCTTTATAAGGGTTTCAGAGTTTGTGATTGCTCAGACTGAACTAAAACAAAAAACTCTTTCTTGCATTGGTTCCTCCTACCACAGTCAATGTTGAAGTCCTCTGACCCTGACGGGAACTAAAGCAAAATACTTGTCCTGAAATTGTGCCTTAGCCTCTTCTCCTCCTGCATGTAGCTCAGCAGCAAGGAAAAAAAACCTTGACTGCTCTTTGGCAAGGACTTTTTTTGCTAAACCCAGAGTTTACTATTTAATTTCTCTTCATCCAGGAATCAGGAACAATCACAGTAATGGTGTGACAAGTATGATAGTTAGAGGTTTAAACAAACAAACAAACAGAAATTGAGTAACTGAGTAAATCAGTAGAATGCACTGATAGCAAACCATTACTGATAGCAGATAGCAGATCATCATTAGAGGAGAGGACTTTAAGGTAAAGCCTAAAGTTTAAAATCAAAGAACCTTAAGGTTTAAAACTAAAATTATAGTGCAAATGCAGATTTTAGTCTTTCTAGGGAATAGGTAAACAAGTAGTTAATCTTAAAGTGTACTCTTTTCTTCTTTAACTCCAAGGATAAAATTGAATTTTGTGATTTGCACAGTAGTGGTCATAGTGATGTTTGGAAATAAATTAAAATATACAATGTCAAAATGGCTATTCTTCTTTACAGTTAAATCTACACTATTTCTTTTGTAGGTTTCTCTCCCAGGTCTCTATCAGACACTTTGCTTTGAAGATGAAAGTTTGTGGCGCACTTTTTCTCAGAGCTCTATATGTGAACAAGACTTTCCATCTCCTGTTGTAAAAAGAATTTCCTTGTTTCAGCAGGTAATCTTCCCATTCATAATAATAATTATGAGTCCAGCAGTGAAATTAAATTTTACATCCAGGCCTGGTTGAATTATAAGCAGTGACAGTATCTACACTGTCTCACAGTTTAAGTCATTTTTTTAATCTAAGAATTATGTATTTTTTTTACTATAGTGCATATTATTTCTCTGTTATCTGAGTCTTTTTAGTGTTGATATATTAACTGCAACTAAGTATACCCTCTAAGGTAACAAGTTCTTTAGAAATACACACAGAACTAATTTTATGAATAGGTATTAAAATTCTTTCATGATTGCTTTGTTACTGCTGGATGTGTCAGCTTGTTTAGCATCTTACTTCATCACTGAATGTGCAAACTCACACCTCTGACACAAATGCAGTAGCAGCCTCTGCTTCTATATAATAGAAGTCATGAAAAATGCCTTCTGAAAACCTAGTGATAAAGAATGCACCAAGAATATGGGAAAGGCAAATTCCTTCCTCAACCTGAGGGTCTTTTTCCACTGGAAGAGAAAAATATAATCGCTTTTCTGTTTATGGAAAAAAATATGTTGTTACGTACTTTCAAATGATGCTGTGATTTTTCTTTTGAGGTTTACATGAAAACATCCAGAGAAAGGATGGGGTATTAGACAAGGTAGTTTCATGTTGATTGGCTCTTAGGTGCTGTCTATTTGGAGTTTTTTGTGGAGGAGGAAAATTTGTGAAATAGCATGCATGGAATTTAGGAACAAACTATTTTGGAAAGCAATTTTTGAGTCATATTTGTTTCAATGAAATGCTGAAGAGCGCTTCTTATGTGTACAGTGTGTTGTCAGAAAATGTCTGTATTTATAGGAAAGTAAATCTGGAATGGTCAGTGCATCTTGTTTCTTGTAGAGAAAGCATTAAGAATGTTTCTGTTTATGAAATATATTGGAATTACATTGTTAGATTCACGTGCCACTCATAAATTAGTTTGAACTGAAACCAGAAATATTACTATTACAGTACTATTACAATATGACATTGCTGCCTATATAGGTGTATAGAATTCAGATACTAATATAAAGCTAAGTGTACTTCCTGTAATTCTAGCTACCCACATAGCTATTTTCTTCTAAAACATTGTAGAAAAGTTTGTAGCTTACAAGTCGACATTAGGTATAAATCTATCTTCTGATTCTATTGATAGAACAAGCTACTTAAAAAACAACAATTACAGTAGATTACCTTGTAAAGGAATTACAAGATAGCTCTGTATTGTCAGAGAAAATAACTTTGTTCTGAAATAAATTCAAAGAATTCATCCTTCTTAAAAGAGTCTTTCATTTTAAATTGTCACTATATACTTTAATCAACTCATCTCCCCTGAATATATTTTATTTTAAGGTACTTGTGGTCCAGGCTGTCAGACCAGACAGACTACAGAGTGCCATGGCTCTTTTTGCATGTAAAACCCTAGGTAAGTTAGTTTTTCAATAGGCTATTTCTGCACAACAATTAAATATCTTTTTTTGTCCTGTTTCTCTTTTATTTTATAGTCCTTATGGAATTCCTAAGTTTTAGCATATGAAAATATGCTATAAAGGGGTTTGCTGATTTTGTTCTTGTAAAATATTCTTAAAAGTGCTTTTAAAATGGTTTGGTTTATTCTGCACATTGATTGAAAATATATTCTGCACAGTGATTCAAAATATAATAAAAAAGATCTGTCAAATTGTTTTAATTAATTCTGGAGCACTGGAGTAATTAAGAAAAGAAGATAACTGGTTTTCTCTAAGTTTTACACTGTAGCACTCTCCTTAAGACTCAGATTTTCCATAAATATTCTTTTATGTCATTTACCATTTAAAGACCATTAGGTTTGAGATTTTATAACTGGAGTCTCAAAAAATTAATTAATATCATTCATTTTTGTCGAACTCTTGGTCTGTAATACTTTTTACTATCTGTTTAAAAATACATATGATTTAGAGTGGTTTGCTGCTACGGTTGTCTGTTTGTTGTAGTCAGTCAGTTTCCTCTCTCAAGTCTACTATATCCAAAATTTGAAACCTATATGCCAAATAATCTTAGTATTGCAGTACAGCACACAAAAACCTTCCTTCAGTTTATAGCAGTCTTGAGTGTCTCATCGGGGTAGGCACTGTAAGTTTTAAAAGTAAATTTATCTTACTCCCTTATGCTGTCTGTGGACATTATTTGTTGCTCAAAATTAGCTCCATATCTGCCACCCAGACTGGGATTTTCAGCATTAAGGTGTAGCTTCTCTGCCAAACATTATTAGTATATAGAGACCCCTTTGTTTATGGTGACATGGCCCATGCTGACAATGTGCCTGCCTGCTGGACTCAAATGACAAGAGTGATCTGCAGTGTGTGTGGCTCAAAAACCAGCAGAGAGACCTGAATGCAGAGTAAATTCATTTGCTTGCTTACTGTCTTTCAAATCTTAATGTATTACATAAATTATTTGTGATGGGACCAGTTCCTTGGAGGAAAGCTGCACAAGGGAATGTTTTTGGTGAATGAAGCTACAGCCTCACCAAAGAAGGCAGAATACCATTGACTCCATTTGGATTTTCAAAACCAGTAAATAATCCACAAATCATCCACAGATTTTTCATGCATATCAGTGAGATCCTGACTAGCACTTTCTAACCAATAAAAATGTCATGCTTGTATGAATATTTTTTCATAGTTTTTTTTCTGCCATGCCTTTTTCAGTGTCCTTGCTCTGAAGCAACTTAAACAAACTGTTTCACATAGTTCTAAAGGAAGCCATAAAGTTTCCAATCTCATTTGGCTGCTTTCCTGTGAGAAAAAATGAATTCCAAAAGAGCTGTAATATCCTAAAAGAAAACCTTCCAGTTCTGTTTTATCCAGACAGGTTTTTTTCTTTTCTCACTTTTTACTTACATTTTGAAATTTATGGATGAAGAGGGAGTAAATTAATTTCTTTTGAATATAAGGTTCATAAGAATGTTCTACTAATGCATTAATACCTGAAGCACGCTTATTTCTTTATTTTACATGCTGTACAGAAATGCAGCATGTTAACAGCCTTTCAATATTTAAAGGGGCCCACAAGAAAACTGGAGGTGGACTTTTTACAAGAGCATGTAGTAACAGGACAAGAGGGAACCATTTCAAACTGAAAGAGAGTAGATTTAGATTAGCTATTAGGATGAAATTCTTTCCTGCGAGAATAGTGAGGCACTGCAACAGATTGCCCTGAGAAATTGTGGATGCCCCATCCCTGGAAGTGTTCAAGGCCAGGCTGGATAGGGCTCTGAGCAACTTGGTCTAGTAGAAAGTGCGTCTGCCCATGGTGGGGAATTGGAACGAGTTGATCTTTGAGGTCCCAATACAAACTGTTCCGTGATTCTATGGTACGAATTATATAGCACTGTTCTATGTGCAACATACAGTAGCTCAAATCTGAAAACAGACTGCATCCTCAAGGAATGTATTGCATCTTTTAGCAGTTGTGGCATAGATGTCACTGATTTGGGCTCTTCTGTCTTACTGTATGTTGTGACTTCCTGTTGCACCCAATGCTTCACTGGTTAAATGCTGGTCTAAAGATGCATGAAAATATGTGGTTAACACTATTTAATTTATGATACACTTAGACATGTATCTTTGGGCTGATGTATAAATACCTTGCCTATACTAGGTCAACATTCTAGATGTTTAAGTTGTATATTAAAGCAAGTAATAGATGTAAGTAATCATAGTACCAAGAACTGTGTAAGTTGAATAATTAAGGCTCTCAAGGCAGTAAAGAGAGAAGTTCTGCCATGTGGACATACACATTGCAATTAATTTTAGCAAATAGCATAGCTTCTCATTCCACTCCTCTCTTTTTGTATGTTTTCCTCAAGACTACTCTCTAAATAAAGACTGTAGTTTGTCAAGCTGGAAATCCAGAAATACTTTCTTCTCAATATGGGCTGCCTTATACCTACCTGCATGTTGTAAGGACATTTTCTTCATTTTAAAACCAGTTTTATGGTGTCTGCTGAACAGAACTCTTGACAGCCATATCCACTCTGAAGTGGATAATGAAGCACCCCATTATGTGTAGTCACTTTATTTCCATAATAATTCTAATTCTAATTACAGGAATAAAAGAATTATCTCCATCCCCTCTGAATATGAAACGTCTGTATAAAGAGACACTGGAAATTGAGCCCATCTTGATAATAATTTCTCCTGGTGCTGATCCTTCTCAAGAATTACAGGAACTTGCCAGTGTTGAAAGAAATGCTGAGTGCTACCATCAGGTCAGTCTTAGATAAGTGTAGCGGTCAAAAACCACAATGTGTAAAATTTTGCTATAGTAATACCTCTTTTACTTTGTTTTCCAAGGAAGTTAGTAAGTAAAATCATAGTCTGGTGTCTGTGATGTTTTGTTGTTCCCACCTATCTTGACACTAACTTCTCATTCCATTGGCAAAATAGACTGGAGGAGGGACACACAATTAGTCATGCTCACAGAAGCAGAATCTGAGCAAGAGACATTCCTCCAGTGTGGAGAAGGAAAAATGAGAAGATGGATGGAAATGAACAAAAGAGACTGAGAATTTTTATACATGCTGCAGCATTATCTTTTTTAGTGTGGAGTAATTGAAACAAACAAAACCCACTAAAAACTAGACTTCTTCATTTCCTCTGCTTATAGGACTTTGCACATTTCTTTCTTCAACAGAAAACATAAATCGGGTGTTCAGTGTTTGTGAATACTTAGGTATTTTGTGAAATTCTGTGAAATATTTTGAGAAATTTTACATCCTTAAAGGTTCCCAAGAATCCACTGGACAAGCCCTTAGGTCCTGATTTAATCTTTCATACTTGGTCCTACTTTGAACAGGACATTGGACTAGATACCTTCCAGGATACATTCCAATTCAAATTATTATATGAATCAAGTGGTTTCCTAATATTCCCAATACACTGTACCAATATGCTTTATAAGTTTCTGAAAAATATTATTTCCTTCTGTCATTTGACATACTAAGGGGAGGGAAGTTGTTATCTAGCTGATCACTGGTTAGCGTAGAAATGGAAAATGTCAAGTTTGATGTTGCTTTTAAATAGTCCTTGAAATTATTCCTTTCCTGGAACATAAACTGATATAATATATTTTTCCCATCAAACTGTAAATATTTAGATCCTACTACTATCTTGTCTAGCTGTGAACATTGCAGAATGCATATTTCTCACTCTGCCACATGGATTTTCATGTTTATCTCTAAATATCCTTTACATGTTGGACTTCCAAAATGTAGCATAGTATGGTATGCAATTAAGGATCAGGACTCAAAGCTAAATCATCTGAAAGTTGTTATACTAATGAGGATATTTTTTTGTTCTTTTTTCCTACACTTTCTCATGTAATTTGAATAGAACATAAAAGATTTTTCTTCTCTGTTGATTTATTTCTCACATGGGATAAAGAACAGACTACTAAATTTGTGCCGTCTGCTGCTATATTGTTGGTGACTTTCAGTTGTCTTCTTTTGGCTATTTTCAATTATTTTAAGATATTATGCTCAGTTCTACTGAGTCAGAGAATCATAATGCCAAGACAAGACTTTTCACATTGGTTAAGACCTCTTTATTTTCAACTTGTTTGGTTCAGGGTTTTTTGTTATGTGTATCTTCCAAACAGATTGTAAGGTAGAACTAATATGTACTATAAAAAGTGAAGAAAAGAGTATATGTTAAATTATTCATATATCTCAGCTGAAAAGAGAGAGTAGCCGTAGTTTTTCACTCATCTTGATATAAAATTGAGTATTTATCTTCAAAGGAAGTACTCCTAACTTCCAGTCAAAAGAAACTTAGTTCTCATTTGTCTCTTATTTTTGCAGTTCTGCAATAATGCACTTTAGTCATTGATATTTAAATAACTTTTTGACTTCCCAGGGAGTACAATCACTGTCACCAAGTGATGTATGTTTTTTTCCATTAAAAGACTAGGTAATGCTGTTTGTACAGAAACTGGCTAGATAAGTTTCAAAGAAAAGCTTGTTTCCCTTAATCTTTTTCTCTACCTTGGTAACCTATCACATTAGAGAAAATTCTGGTGATATCTTGAACTCTTTTTTTTAACATATGTATCCTAACTTGAAAACATGATTTTGTATTTAACTGTTAAATGAGGTATGAGAGATTCTTGATACAACTGTGTCTGCCATTTCAGATTGCCATGGGCCAGGGCCAAGCTGACCTGGCTATTCAAACTTTAAGAGAATGTGCTCAGAATGGAGAGTGGCTGTGTTTGAAGAACCTGCATCTTGTTACATCTTGGCTTCCTGTGTTGGAGAAGGTGAGGGTAAATAGAGAATACAGGATACAGGAAACCAGACAAAATTAATATGCAACATTTCTGAGGCATTTCAGGCATTTCCATGGTGATGTTTAAAATTGCAGTTTAAAAATACACTTTGTGGTTTTCTCAGTGGTGAATAAGGTGAACTGCTTCAGATCTAAGCAGCTCCCTTCTCTATGTGGGTGCTTTAATTTTCATACAATGTAGAGTATTTCTGCCACAATGAGTGAGCAAATGTTCCAGTTAGGACTTCTCGTATTTTATGGGATACTGCCCCTGTTTTTTCATTAACTGTGAATCTATGTATGCTTGAATTTATTTTTCCCCCCTTAGTTCTAGGACTTTCTTTTTAGTAGATCTTTTTTTTCTGAAGTGCAGACTCAGGCTGAGTCACTAGGATGTTTTTGCTAATTTGAAATTAAAATGTCTTATATTTTATAGAAACACACACTTATGGCATATAAAATCACTAACTTGCTATACCAAAATTGATTTTATATTATATACTTTTCATGTACATCATCATGAAATCCTCAAAACAAAGTCAGAAGAAAATAATGGAATTGCTTCAACAGTTACTACAGTCTTAATTTTCCAGTTTTCACTGATTTTTGTGAAGCATAGTCCATGAACCTGAGCTTGGAGTCTGTCGTCTCTCTAGCAGTAACCAGGTGGCATGTACCTTCAGCATTCCTATAATCCATTCTGAAAAAACAGAAAGGCAAAGCAAGATAACACTGATGTGTGTCATGTAGTCTGAACAAGACAGTCAACAGTAATGAAATGTTTGTAAGCTCCTTGCTGAATACAAAATTTCAGATCTTGTAAGTATTAAAATATGGATATGTGTCAGGAGGGTCTTATTCTTTCCACACGAACATAATACTGAATATGTTAAACTTCGTGCTGAGTTTAATATAGACTAAGATTTGCTGATGTTTGACTCTGCACGTCCCCTTGCCTGTTTTGCATGCCATTAGCAAGAGTGAGGCTATGTAATTCTTACATTTGAACATCCTCTCAAGAGACTGCTGCATATTCATAAGTCAGTTCCATCCAGGTAAAGAATTTCAGTTCTCACAGTCTTTGAATATGGACCCAAGTGTACCACAGTGAGGTATATTGAAAACTGGCCTAATTGTGTTATTCAAAGCGTTGCTTTCAGCATGAAAAAAGCCAGTTGGAGGCTAGTCATCAGTGTTGTGCTCTAGGCATTGATACTGTGGCCAATATTGTTTAACATCCTAATTAAAGAGGTGGATAATGGAACAAAGTGCATACTCAGCAAGCAGAGGTGATAAAAAAACTGAGGGAAATGATTGATGTAACAGATGAGTGTACTTTCATTCAAAAGGACCTTGATAGACTGGAGAAGTAGGCTGACAAGAACCTTGTGATGTTCAGGAAAGGGAAATGGCAAGTGCTTCCCACGAGAAGGATTAACTCCAGCCACCCAAACAGTCTGAGGACAAACTGGCTGAAAAGCAGCTTAGCAGAAAAGGTCTGGGAGTTCTGGTGGGTAAGAAGGGGACCATGAACCAGCAAAGTAACTTTGCAGCAAAGACCACTGGCATCCTAGGCTGTTTTAGACTGAGTGTTGCCAGCAGATGGAGGGAGGTTGTCCTTCCCCTCTACTCAGCACTGGTGAACACCCCTGGAGTTCTGTGTTTACTACTTGGCTAGCCAGTGCAAGAGAGACATAGGCTTACTGGAACCAGTTCAGTAAAGGGCTGCAAAGGTGGTGAAGGAACTGGAGCATGTATCATACAGAGAGAAACTGGGAGAACTGGGACTGCTTAGCCCAGAGAAGCCTCAGGGGGGATGTTAGTATTTTGTGTATTGGCTGATGGGAAAGAGTAAAGGAGACTGAGTCAGACCCTTTTCAGTGGTATCCCATGACAGGACAAGAGGCCATGGGCATAAGCTAAAATACAGTAAATACTATTTAAATATATGATAAAACTTATTTTAGTGTGAGGGTGGTCAAACACTGGAACAGGTTGCCCAGAGAAGCTGCAGAGTCTCCCTCCTTGGAGATACTGAAAACCTGACTGTCTACAGGTCGGGGCAACTTGTATCTGGCTCTGCTTTGAGCACAGACTTGGACTAGGCATTCTCTGGTGATTCCTTCCAAGCTTCACAATTCCATTATACTATGTACTACTTATAGTTGTCATTTTGCTTAAATAGCTGAACAAGTAATGGGTTTTCAGATTTTTTTCTATACTAAAAAGACTGAAAAAATGATAATAATTATGCTCTAGAGATTATCAGAATGAATGGCTTGTGAGAAAAGCTTTCAAGAGGTTTCTGAGCTATGTTTCTTCTAACACACATACACAAAACTGTTGATTTTGTTCTGAAACCACTTGTCAGGCAACTTTGGTGTCTTTGATGACAAACGTGTGGGTTTCAACTGGGTATAAAGCACCAGCAGTGCATTTCCATATATTCAATAATTATATATTTTTGTGAAGCCTTTATATTTGAAATAACTTTTGACAGTATTTCTCTTAGAACTCAATTTTCAAATCTTCAGTTTTCTGTGAATCATGATACATGAAGGGTTCATCCAACAAATACTTGAAGAAAAAGAAATTAATTTTCAACTGGTGTTGAAAGTCATTGAGATCTGTTGTTGATACGTAGCCCACATTGTAAGCCTTCATCATTTTGATGTAGCCTTCTGGTGTTATTGTACTTAAATGAAGTAAAGAACTGCTCTGTATTTTTATGTCCTGAATTTAGTATCTAAGAGAAAGGTGGAAATATTTTGACACAGCTAGGATGAATTTCAAATTTGAGTACAGCAATGATATAGAATGTGTGGAGGCAACACATCTTGAACTATAACCTTATGTGTATAAGCAACTGTTGTTTTTTTCGGTAAACCTAACTAAACCTGACTTTCTAATCCAGGATATTATAATTTTGTAAATACTGTTCTATGTATAAAAAACCCTAATCACCTCAAAGCCTATTATATAACATCTCTTTGATAGGAACTGAATACATTACATCCTCAACCAAACTTTCGTCTTTGGCTTACTACGGAAGTTCATCCAAAATTTACTCCGATTTTGCTTCAATCAAGTCTGAAAATAACTTACGAAGTAAGATCTGTTTGGAAAGCTTTTATTAGATTCTTACATTGAATGAACCTTGATGTATAGCAAACTATATGTTTAGATAGTATAACTGGTTTTACCTTATATTTCAATTACATGTAATACAAAAAATGCCAGTTTACCTTGAAAGATGATTTTTTCCTAGATGCTTTTTCCAATTGAAAATATGAACTAAAAATAAGTCTACATAGGAGAAGTAGTCGTTCTGTTTTGTGCTCCAGATTTTTGGTGCATTTAATCAGTTTTTCTTAAAAACAAAAATCTACACAGGTGCTGTTACATGGATAGAAAGCAAGGATTTCTTCTTGATGAATAGCCTCATCTGAAGATCACGGAATCCCACTTTCTCTTCCTTATTATCCTATTTGTCCCTGTAGCTTTATATTCACTGGACTCTTTCAACAAAAATGGCTCTCCTTCCATACAGCAGGACATACAGTTAAAAGCCTTTACTCAGAATTGAGAGCTTTGTATTTGAAATGGCTCAGCTTGAGGAATAACTGGGACCATGTTCCTCCAACTGATTGGAAAGTAGTCTAATCATGAATGCACTTAAGCAGTGATGTCCAATATGGAAATCATTAGTAGGAAGGCTCCTAAGTCTTCCATTGAGTGTGGAGATTTTGCCTGCAGCTAATCCAGGATACTTTGACCTTTAAGAGTCCAATGTTGGTGACTTTAAAGAAGCTGAAATGGTTACACTTTTACATTGATTGCAGGAATTTTACAGTTACAGAATTTTGCAGTTTTTGCAGTACCTTATGGTTATGCTGAACTCTTCAGTGGTACAGAAACTGCAGGACTGTGTTGCTCATTCCACTATCTTTGGAATAATTGGAACTTTGCACAAATGCAATATTCTAAGTAAATTTGTTTCCTTTCCAATTGCAGTAAATATTTTGTTACCATGAAAGAAAAATGATAGGCAATGACTTGGCAAATTATATTTGATTATTATATGGTCGTAGTATGTATGTGGAATGTTACCAATGAAGATGCAGATATTAAAAAAAAAAAGTCAATTTACTACAGTATTTTGCAATTATTTGTCAGAAGCAACAATGGTAATCTTATGGAAACACTAACAGCCACTTTTCAAAAGAAAGAAAGAACAACGAACATTTTTAGAAACACAAAATTGTAATTTAAATATCTTCAAAATTTATGTTTGCCTTCAGACTTGCAAATAATTTGAGAATGGCTGAGTATCTAGTTGTTTTTACTTTTAAGCACTATAATTTTGGTTACTGCCTACAACTTAAATGCAATTGTTTCTAGTAGTTGTGAGCATTACCTACCACTAAATCTGAGGACAGGCATTTTATCATACATATATACCATATTTATATGCTAGCTAACAGAGTGTGGGGATGGCATAAGGCAATTTGACATTCATCACATCACAGAAGTAAGTGGTAGTTGAGGTTGTAAAATCAGAAAAAAACTATTTTGGTTGAAAACAATTGAATTTACTTTATGCTGATTTATTTTCATAGAGTACTATGCTTTCACTAAGTTCTTTTAGTGTAATACGTCCTATAAGTGGTCCTGGTTATCTAGTTACCATTTCCTTCAGTATGTTGAAGTTATTTTCACTATAGAGTCATTCTGTTGTTAGGCCATTTATTACAAACGTTTTTTTCTTGTTAAATTTTATTCTATTAAATACTGTTTGTCATTTCATTAAGTTACAAATTCCAGGTTATAATCTAAGAAAATAGCACATAAAAATACCAGGTTTTCTTTCTAGAATAGTGTTTTTCTTTCCAATGCAGGCACCTCCAGGCCTCAAAAAAAATCTCTTGCGAACTTATGAATCTTGGACACCAGAGCAAATCAACAAAAAGGGAAATTTGTCTAGAGCACATTCTCTCTTCTGTTTAGCGTGGTTTCATGCTGTATGCCAAGAAAGAAGAAATTATATCCCTCAGGTAATAATTTATTTGCTATCTTTTAAAAAAATTGCCCCATTTATTAGCTGTTATACTTCGAAGTACTTTTCATCATGTATATGTTGCATCATGTTCAGAAATAAGAAAAACATGGATATTTCTGGTGCCTGCCTTTATTGTCTCTGAATTCATTGCAAAATAAGATCCTGCTAGCCTCAGTTCCTGTCCCTCTGAAAATTGCTTCTGCCTGAATGGGGTTATTTCGTGATTCATTTACTAAGTGATACTGCTACAAAAGTGTGGAAAAGATTCTGTGAATCCTGTTTGCTTGGGACAGGCAAAAGTATTATGGAAGCACAGTTGAATGGAAGACATGAGAAAATAGACACTGGAGGGAAGGAGGCGATGACATTGTCTACACTTTCTTCATACAAGCTCCTTCAAGGAGAAGGAAGTACAAGGGATATCCTTAATTTCTTGTGAGGATTATAATGGTTTTCAGAGATGCATTTTTTCCTTAGCTGAATTTTTGATTAAAGTGAACGTTCTTTTCTGGCTGCAAGATGCTTAAATTAAACAGACCAAAAAAACCTACCAAACAGGAAACTGCTTTATGTCTTGTTTATTTTATTCTGTTTAGACTAGATATGAAATTACTCTGTTATCTGAAGGATTTGATTTGGCATAGTCTGGAATATTTGAGTTTTTTGCTAGTTTTGATTTAGTGATTTTTTTAAGGTTGTTTGCCTTTTGCAGTAACAGATTTTTGAATATGGTGTTCAAGAAGTACAATAGGTGAAAATACTTAAAGTGTTAAACTGACACATGAATTCTCCTTTGTTCTTGTTCAAATTCATGTTCTTTTGGCACCAGTTTTTCAAGTAACACAGGATAGGGTTGGTGCTGTCTTTAATTCCACTGCACAAATGTGCAGACAGTGATGGGTTTATATTTCAGGATTACCAGTTTCTAACATTGATGGACTATAGTTAATCTCAGGTAGAAGCTCTTATGTTTTATAATGAATTTTGAGTTGTTCTGTGTTCATGTACAGATCTGTCAAAAAACCCCAACATGGATACTGTTAGGATCATCTTTCCAGAATATGACCTTCAATCATATTGATGATGACAAAAAACTACCACCTGGCTGATAGTTTTTTGTCATCTGTGGAGCAGCTGCAGTCTTGACCTCACTGGACATGTGCATGTTGCTGACACATTTGCATTTCTCATCATTAATCATGTGCACTGTTGCTATGATATCATCTGTATGCAAAGTACACTGTAAAAAGATAGAGCAACAGGACATACCTTTGAGATCCAGATTTCCTAAATGATTTGTCATATATCAGTATTTATTTATACTTCTCCATTTACACTGAAAGCTTTTTGTGAGAATTACATACACAGTATGCATTCCTGCTACCTAAAAACTAATGCCTCAAGATTAAAAAGGAGGTACGAACTGCAGATGATTGAAATACGCATATGGTGGTCAGCATTTTTATGGTAATAGTAGCAGTAATGGATAATTTTTTGGTCAGACAAGGAAGGAATAAGGTGATGGGAGTATATTAAAGACTATGTTTGAAGAATCAGTCCTATTTATGAAAATACTGTCTGTATACTGAAATACAAAAAGGCCCTCAGAAATAAAAAATTGTAACTCAATGTATGATCTAGTCGCAGATGTCAGCACATTTTAGTTGAAGTAAATATCGATAGGAAATAAAATAAACTTAAGTTTATATTTTTCATACTCAATGGATATTGTTTTTTGTAAGTATATAAAATTAAATGTGCTGTTACAGCTGAATTTTTTTATACTACCGCTATTGAATGTTTCAAAAACTGCACTTTAGAGGACATAGGTTGTTTCTTTTTTCTTTAAGTATTATACAGCATTCAGTAACCACATGATACTGGTATTTTATTTCATGATCATCTCTGATTAAATGATCACTAATTAAATTCTTTGGATTTCTTTCTATGGTAGGGTTGGACCAAGTTTTATGAATTTTCTTTGTCTGATCTCCGTGCTGGTTTTGACATTATTGATAGACTCTTTGAGGGTAAGTTGCTTCTTAAGAAAAGTCCCATTAGTAGGGATGTTGCGTGAAGAGCTTTATCTTTCTATAACACTCATATAAAAGTGGAGATGCTGTAGAGCTCATCAGCAGTAAGCAAAACTAGAAAAACAGAGTGAATCATAAATCCATTTTTGAGTGATTGGATAAACCAATAATTCTTGGTGCCCACGGAGTGTGCTGCTCAGCTTCTTGAGTCCAGAGGAAGAAATAGGAAATACAGGGCTGCCTGTAAGATGAAATCTTGTGTCTCCATTCCTTCCCAGTGTGAGTTCCCCTAAATATTGAATAATTGAATATGAATTGAATATGAAAGAATTCTTCATATTGAAACTCAGTATTAGATAGATCCCACTCCATTGTTCTGTTAACCACTGCAGGAATTTCTAAAATTAGTTAATATGGTAAAGGTAGTTTTTTTTTAACTCCTTGCCTTTTGTAGAATTTCAAAGTAAAGTTAGGAACTGATACGTAGAGATAATTTACGATCATTGACTTAGATGGGATTTGTGGATGGTTAGTGCTTCTGAAATTAGACCTTAGTTGTACAGACTTGAACTACACAGCGAGGTAAAGAGACGAATCATTAACTGTCAATGATAATAATTAATTATTACTGTGAAAATATCTTTTCTTATGAAGGAATGATTGAAGCATTTACTGGTGGAAACAGCAGTTACCACCAGTAAACCCCCACTTAAAGTAATTGCCACTTCCCTCTTTCAAGGGACTTTAGGGAGTACCTTTCTGATCAAGCTTTCACCTGCATAGGAAAGCTATAGGTTACAAGTAGATCATTGTGCCATGTAGTTATCTTGGGCAGCTATGATAGAATGGAGGAAAAATAAGTTATTCTGAACTTGTGGGATATAGCTAGGTCTGAGTAATCTAACGCAACATCAGTCTGACTCGGAAATTATTATTAACATGTTTAAATTTATTTGCTATGTTGTGTGATTCATAATGATTTGTGAAGTATCTTTCCTGGACCTCTTTGTGTTCAAAAGATGATATTTCTAGTAATCTTACCTATTTGGAGCATGATCTGCTTTTGGTTTAATCAGTCAGTTTATATTATGAGATCAGATGGTACCATGATAGAAAATAGTGTATAATATTTTATTTATGACAAAGGAGCACAAAATTAAAATTTTAATAGCATAATTTCTGAAATGCATGTAACCAGTTAGTTCAAAAAGCACTTCAAGTCTAAGCCAAAATTTCTAATAATTCATTTGCAACACACTAAGTGTTCATTTTTTCAATGACAAACATTTACAAACTCTTTCAAGTTTCTGCAGCTTTTACTAGTTTCTGCAGCTTTACTTTGTCATATAGAAGAACAATTAAAATTTAATTATTTGATGTGTTCATCTCTTTTTTTTTTACCTTGAAGAACTGCAGTGACAAGAAGAAATGCTTATAATGCAATACTATTCAATGATACAAAACTAATACTAATTAATTAATTCATAGGTTCCAAAGATTTTCAGTGGGAATTTGTTCATGGCTTGTTTGAAAATGCAATTTATGGAGGTCGTGTAGATAATTGCTTTGATATGAGGGTTCTTCGGTCCTACTTGGAGCAGCTTTTCAATTCACGAATCATTGGCAGTTTAAATGCCAGAGGCAAGAAGATGGGTACTTTCCCATGTTCGATCTCTTTACCAAATTCCTGCAGTATTTTGGTAGGTATACATCTTCTATTAACTAATAAAGAATGTATTTTCAAGAATTATTCTTGAAGTATTTCCACAAAGAAAACCCAAGTTACAATCCAAAGGATACCTCTATTTCTTCGGAAAAGTGTCTCTTTTGTGTGGAGCATTAACTCTGTCAGTTGACTATTCTTTTTTATGATCTCCGATTGGACTGTGGTGCAGAGCAGCCTAGGTATGAAGAGTTGAGTAAAAGAAATTGGGTTAATTTATGACAAAGATATAATTATGTTTTTATATAATTAGTGTATTAACATAACTGGTTTTTTAAAGACTGCTAAATATTCCTACAACTTCTGGATGAAACAGGAAAATCTGAATATACCTTCTTGTTTCCAAAATATATCAACATTCTGACAATCTGTTGACAGGCCATGGACGGTATATGACATTTTAATTGGTGATAAATATAGATTCTGATTCTCCTTCAGTATTTCTTTAGTGTAAAAGAGAGGGAATTCAACAGTCTAAACAGCTGATCTTTCACTGTCCTTTCACAATATAATTATTGTTGTTACTGTGATTAAGATTCACTTGCATTCTAATAGAGGACTCCATACTAGACCTGTAATATGTACAGGTATAAATAACATTATCTCAGTTAAAGTAAATTGCTGTGATTTGGCATTCTTTACTTGGCTTCTGACTGCTCAGGTTTGGTTTGGAGTTGTTTTTTATTACTTTATTATGACCATTATTTTTTATTTTCTATAGATGTGCTGAGTAATATCATAAAAACAGAAGGAATAAACAAACCAGGCTGGTCTCTGTTCTTGTAGATAATATGGTTAAGTAGATGAATCTTTTTTTCTAGCCTACACAGCATTTAATATCTCTGGATGTCTTATATGATTATGTATGTAAAAACTTATAGTTCTGTGTCTTCAAGTAGTATTTCCTCAGTGTTTGGTGTAGAGTTCTGCTATTGTTGTTACCTCTGAAGTGAGATTCCATGTTAAAGTGAGTTGTGCATATTCAGCACATGTTCCTGCAAGCAAAGACAAAATGCACGTGGCACATATGCAACAGTGTGCAGCCAGACTTTCAGATAGTAAATATTTTTGCCTTTAAATCACAATAAGAGATGTCAAACACTATTAGTCTACCTTAGTCTGCAAGGCCTCTGTCTGTTTTATGCAAGAGAGCTTCACTAGTGACTATTACACTGTAACCACTATCGATGCTATTCTGCATCTCCAATGATTATGCAAACATATTTTTACCTAAACGATTTCACTTTCTTCAAGTGAATGTTTTTGTAGATTCAAATAGAAATAAGTGCTCTTAATTTTAAAAATATATATTATACTCTTATTAGAATTCCAAATGCCAAAGTATTTTTTTTTCTGTATTGTCATTAACATTGTCTTACATTTAAGTTTTCAACAGAAGTATTGTACCTACTTTTCATGGACAGTCTTGGCATATTTTTGTTTTCATTTGATAGCATCATGGTAATCAGAATTGCTTTTTGGTCTTTTAGAGTGGAAATGTTATATAAAAGAAGATAGTTTCTGATAAATAAAATGAAGGAATCTAGAAATAAGATTACCATAATATGTCATGTTCTATATACTTATTTTAATCTATGTGTTGTGCTGTGCACTTAATGAAATTCTTTTCAGCATGTGCTGTTAATTTTCATGAGTGGAATGAAAAGTTCCCTCTGTTCTGTCTATTCTTTTGTTCTTATGCAGGATTATCGTAATATTATTGAAAGCCTCCCAGAAGATGATAAACCTGACTTTTTTGGCCTGCCAGCTAATATTGCTCGTTCATCACAGCGTATCATCAGTTCCCAGGTAAAGTTAGCATTTTTCTCTGCAGCCTTTATGAGTTGGAGAACCCAACCACCTGTTCATAAATGCAGTTTCCATAAGAAAGTCAGAGTAAATTGATGTATCTTTTTTAATATTTTGACTTTTATCTGTAGAATATTTTAATATAATAACATTTAATCTTTAGTTACAAGAGTTTATTTAGAACTTTAATAAACAGATAATTATTGAAAGTTTCCAATAATATAATTCAGTTCACATTGAAGAGTGGTATGATACACATAGAATATGGGTAAGATTTTATGCTTTTATTGAAATAGAAATTCTGAAGAATTTTTGCAGAAGTTCCAGAATTCTTCCAATTAGTCAAAAAATTCCATTCCAATTAGAAATGTTACTTTTTAAGTGAAGTCTGGATGAGAGCGTACAATTACTGTATAAATGCAGTTAAACAGTGCAAATCTTTTAAATACTCATTAGCATAGTTTATTTGACTAGTAAATTGGTTGTGTCAGATAATGTGAAAATTGACAGATTTGAGACTCTTAAATCAGAGCTGTGAAGTGAATTGGTCTGTATATCAAGCCTCTCTTTAATTTTCTGCCCAGCCTTGGTGTGCTGTCTTATGTACGGACAAGTTATAGAGGGGAAAAAATTAAATCATAGAATCATAGGTTGGAAGAAACTTCAGTGATCATTTGGTCCAAGCTTTCTTGGCAAAATGAGTTGGAAGTTCCCTGTAAATGGAATTTCCTATGAATGCAAGACTAAGAATTACAGTATTTTGAAAAGGTATCTAATTGTTTACTCATAGTCACTTAAAAAGGGCTCTAAGCAGAAATTCCTACTGGTGTAAGACCTCTGATCTAAAAAAAAAAAGCATTTGAGTATTGCATTTGTTGCCTATCAAATATTGTACTGATAAATTTGTTTAAATATTTCTGTTCACTTAAATCCATAGCTGTGTTATCAAACTATTTGTGGTTTCTGTAGAACATGAAAACATAAAGATATGTAAAGACAAATCAGTAGGATGAAGGTGCATAAGGTAATAGGATGAACTCAAGAACTTGTCTATTACAAAGCTAATACATGCGCCGAGATTAAGCGTAGCTCTCTTTGATTTTGTCTTAAAACCATTTACATAAACATCCATTTAGATGCTTTTGTTTCTTTCAGATTCAGTGTAGACTGCTGATTATTTTTATTATTTCAGCTGTGCTTGCATAACTTGTTAAAATATGAAGTTGTTAAAAATGCTAATATTTAAAAATCAGAATAGACTCAGAGTTCCCGTGTGAAGGGAAATAGATAATGAGTGAATTTACATGTAAACTCACACTCTGCTGAACTGCTCTGCCATAGCATTCATTATAAGCTATAAACTATGGTTATAATCTTGAAAATGTGAGACTGCTGTAATTACAGTTCTGTGAGATTACTTTTTTTTGTCATATATTTCCTCATCCTTCTAATAGTATTTTGCAGTATTTCTGTAAGTCTTAGGCAATTTAAGTGACAGAAATGTGAGATTTTCCTTAAACTGTGCTTCTCCCTCACTATGAATCCTACTCCCTTTGCATTTCCGACAGTTTGGCAGCTGTTTTAGATCCATAGGTGATCCCATGGTTCACAACTGGAAATTCAGTAGTTGTTTTCTAACAGGAGTGTTTCTCAGAAATCCATTACCAAGCTAAAGCAAAGTAAAGGTGAATGAATAAGGGTAGTCAGAAATCAGTTGCTACCAGCTCAGATGCCATGTCTCTAGCATCAGAAAGGTGAAATGTAGTACCATGTCCACTACTTCACTGATTCTCTAGACTTTCTATGAATATTATTAATTTTTCATGCCTAGAAGCAATAGCTTGTGTTGCTGCAACAGCACACTTTAGTAGAAATAGGCTGCGTCGCAGTGCAGCATTTTGAAGTCATGCAGATATCTCTTCCATAACCTATGGATTGCTAGTGTTTGGATAAACCTAAAACATCAATAAAAAGAAAGGGTCTGTTTTCAGAAATTTTACAAGTGTTGAATATATTCACAGCTTCTTATCAACAGAGAACTTCTATAATTTAAAAGCTGAATGTTGCTACCAATATTATTTTTACATTGGCAATTACTAACTGATTTTTTAGAAATTATGTCTTGCAATGTTCTGTGGTGTAATTCAGAGAGTATTAATATTGAATGCATCCTGGTAAAATCCTTCTTTAAAAAATTTTGCTTAAAAAGACATGATCTTTTTAGAAACATGACTTAATTTTTTTCTGGATTATGTGCTTAGTTGCTCTAAGTAGGTAAAGATAAGTAAATTTTTAGAGCCTAGATTTCTAGACTTCACTGTGTGTCTCTGTTTCTGCCTCACCTGATGTTAGAACAAGCCTTTGGCACATCTCTTATGTTGAATATGGTCATGAATAATCTCACATCTCTTGCTATGTTCTCTTTGCAGAACAGTGCATTAAAATAGAAAAAACCTCCACTGACTGTGCAGCTGCAGGAGTCAGTATACCTCATCCTACCTGTTTTATATCAGTAGAGGTTTTCTGTGCTGCAACTCAGTTTCCTCATACTCAACAACAGTCCTCACCACTACAGTCACGTTCCTTTCTCATGATCTGATAAACGCTGTATTTTGTCTGCATATTGGCCTGTATTCAGGTGGTCCAGTCTCCCAGTCTAACTTATAACCAATGATTAGAGCAATCAAAATATGTGGAGGTTTGCTTTAAGCTTCCTAAAGCAATCAGAAGAGTCTTCAATTTACATATCTTTCCAGTGACCTTCTTGCAAAGTGAGTTTTTAGTGCCAATGGACTCATGTCTTATTCTTAGTTCTGTGCTCTTATGAATTCTTATCAACAAATCTCATCCTTCATTATGTTTGTAATGGAACTCTACATAACTGTCATTATCAAAATAAAATCTATCATATGTGATAAATGGACTTTTGACAGACTGAAACAGACCTAAATATGCACTTTTAAACCTTGGAGAAACAATAAGAACTATCCTGTTCTGTGCAGGGTTTACCATACCTGCAACTAATATGACTTAATATTTAAATAATAATTATGCCAGTAACCACTCTAGGAGGATGAAACGAAAATGCAGAGGCATTGTTTTGTCTCCCTTCTTTGCACAGCAGACATACTCACTGCAGGCGCTCTAGAGAGTGTAGTACATGTTGAGTGATCCCAAAAAATCCTGCCAAATGCAAATGGCTGCAGCCTGTAAGTAGTAGCTGTATATGACCACTCGACTGGGTAATCTAAACATTCTTCAATAATACAGTAAATTATTTTGAGATAAAAGACAATCAGTAACTGGCACGTTGCACAAGATTCTTCAAATATGACTGCCAGTGATAACGAATATGGCTAGCACATGGTTTGCTCACTGCTAGTTTCTGTAAACAATACTGTGTTTAATAATTCTAATAATATCTTGCCTCAGGAATTCAGCATTCTATTACACATTCTCTGCTTCACAGAGAGTATCATGTAAGACAGGTTAAGTCTCAGTAAGGTTGAAGGCTAGGTTGTCTTTGAAATTTTCATAAATGAATAAGTACTCTCTCACATTATCCTGCAAAGATAAAGGATAGTCAAAGTCTCTCTATACTTGGACAACATCTTGATTCTGTTATGTCCACCATCCCAGTGATGGCAGAAGTGGAAGGCAAGTCTGTAGATTTGCAGTAACTTTTTATGACCTCCTGAGGTTGATTGTGCATGCATAACTGAAACTTGCTTTTTAAAATCCATGGAGTACTGTCTCAAGTGAGTGGGTCCCCATGCTGGAGCAAGGAAGGAGAGGGAGGAGACAGAGGCAATGTGGGATGAACTGACCACAGCCCCCATTCTCTGTTGCTCTGCACTACTCAGTTTGGGGGAGGTAGAGATTTCAGGAATGAATTGAGCCCAGCAAGAAATGAGGGATGGTGAGAAGGCATTTGAAGATTAATTTCTCATTATCCTAATCTGATTTGATTAGCAATAAATTAAATTAATTTCCACAATTCAAGTCTGTTTTGTCCGTGATGGTAACTGGTGAGTGATTTCTCCCTGTCCTTTGGTGGGCACCTAGTGGCCACCCAAGGTCAACTCAATACACCCTCAAAATGCATAAGGACATCAGAGATGTAAAATAATCCTTTGGGACTTATTGCTGAAGAGTCCACAGACTGTAGCTTCTCACCAAATTTTCAAATAAATACTACAAAAATTGTTTATTTGTAGATTTTATATATTAATTAAAAATTTCAAGCTCTGAATACTTGTAAACTAAATATTAACTTGGTTCCAGTTTACTTCAGCTGAACTTGCTGGAAGTATTTCTCCTCCTATATTTTGTCCTTTGTAATTTTATTTGCTTTTCAGCCAGGCTAGTGATACTCTGCAGTTTAGGTGGTTCAGATTTTGCAATAAAATTACTTGCTTTAAAAACGTTTTTCATACTAATTTTATAGTCTCACATAGAATCCAAATCTGTCTGTCATTTTCTGTGACAGGGTAGAGCATAAAAGGTAATTTATTTTTCTCAGATTTATTTTTTTAAATTTTCCTTCTTGCTGGAAGTCACAAACTTCCAGTCACAAACCAGAACAGACATATTTTTTTGGATAGTCACTACACATTGGCAGCAAAACTAATATAATAGAAAAAATATTTTCTAAGGGTGGTAGTCATCTAACAAAGCTTTATTTTTCTCAGAGTTAGGTGCCTAATCTATGGTTATCTAGGCTCCCTGTGTATTAACAGTCCAGCTCCAAGATACCATATTCATACCTGCCATGGAGTGAGTTATGTAGATGTGTGAAATCCTGTTTCCTTCGCTGATATTATCTTCAGTTAGTGTTTTAATATTTCTGAAAATACCTCCCATGTTAACACCAAATATTTTATTTACATGTTATTCTAACATTTCCCACAAGTCAATGGTATTTTAGAAACAGATATCGTGGAATTACAGTTATCTTTGAAATACACAGAAAGGTTCTGTTAGATTTTTAGTTCAGCTCTTAGAGGATATTTTATTAAAATCCTGCTGGCAAAGACTTGTGATGTATTTATTGATTCAAGCCACTTCAAATTCCCCTGACTAATACTGGAATAATTTCTTATGAGTTTTTCTTTTAAATGTTTAGGTACTGTGATAGAAAAATATGATAAGCAAAATTTAAAGCCAATTGAAATTAAAACAAAGAAATGCCAGAGTAATACGTCTCAACAAGCTTTAATCATATGAATATTATCCACCTCTTCTTAGCTAGTCACCCATTTTATTTTTTGTTACTGAAGAAAGACAAGCAGCTACAGGGAATAATTTGTGCCAGTCTTAGATAGGCATCTAAAATAAAGGAATTAATCACCTTTTGGAATAACCTATTTTTTTCCATTGAACTTTGAATCAAGCTTTGTAATAATGTCAACAGCATTTCTAAAATTCATATAATGAACATTTTAATGAGCATTTAAGAGATTAAAGAAAATAGCTGTAACTATGAGGTTGTGCTTACTCAGAATACAGGACAACATCTTTTTATTTTCTTCTGAAACTTGGACTGTTTGAAAAATTAGATTTTTATTAGAACAGGATTTTGAAGATAGTTAGTTTTGCCATTTCTGCACTGTGTATTGTAATAATGTAAATATAGTTGTTACACTTGTATTTCATAACTAAGTATTCAATTTCAAATTGAAAAGTTTAGGAGGAGGAAGTGAAATTTCAAGTATCCTAAAGTATGCAGGTTACAGGGCTTGTCTCAAAGACAAAAAAGGGATTTTATTAATTAGTAGACATATTTTTTTGCTTGTTTTATTTTCCAGGGCAGTGAAAGACCAACACATTTCAAATTTCATTTGTTTGTTAGCAGTTTTATTTTATTCAACTGCTAAAGCAAGTGAATGGTTCCCACCACTATCCATCCTTAGGCAAGGCTATCATTCACATTTATGGAAGAGAGTGTGCTTGTGAGATTGACTTTGTGAGACTTGCCCAGTGTCTGCCAGGGTGCTGAGAGCGCGCTCAATCTCCTCGTTGAGGTCATTGTTAAAGATTCAACGGAATTGGCCCCGCTACTGAGCATCGGGAACACCACTGGTGACCGGCCAGCTGCTGGATTGAAGTCCCTGTTAGTGTATGGGTGTGTTCATGTTCTTTGCATGGGCTGTTTATTTCCCAATATTATCTGCTCCTTTGCTTCCTACACCATGCAGAGAGGCCTTAGAGTACTTCAGGTTTTACGTACCATGCCTCACTTACGTTCTCTTATATTTGGCCAATGCCCTGTGTTTTCTNTTCTATCTGCATTTGCAATGTGGGCTGTTAACCAGCACTTCAGAAATTTCCTTCAGTGAAGTCATCATTAATAATACAGCTTTTTCACATATATTTTGAAATATAAAGATGCTGAGTTGCAAATAATGGTATTTAGAGGGCTTCTGTGACTAAAAGGTAGCTCTTAATTTAAGATTTTGTAAGCTGTAGTTCCCACAAAAAATTTGTTGATGCAGTCCTTTGGCATAGTATAAAGCTAATATGTTTCTTTGTTGTTCTCAGTAAAAATCTCATCTTGCAGATCACTGCTATAAATATAAATTTGTTTTTGTACAGAACTCCATTGCACAGTGTTACAGAGAGTATTTAAAAATGCCTAGGAATGATCTGTGCATGTATTCGTGCTTATTTTCATGTGGGAGGAGTGACTGATAGCCCAGAGGGCTGTGCTGACATTCAGTGAGACTGGACAGGCTGGGAAGTTTGGCAGAGGGCAAGCTAATGCAGCTCAGCAAAGGCAAATGCAGGNGGCTTGTCTCAAAGACAAAAAAGGGATTTTATTAATTAGTAGACATATTTTTTTGCTTGTTTTATTTTCCAGGGCAGTGAAAGACCAACACATTTCAAATTTCATTTGTTTGTTAGCAGTTTTATTTTATTCAACTGCTAAAGCAAGTGAATGGTTCCCACCACTATCCATCCTTAGGCAAGGCTATCATTCACATTTATGGAAGAGAGTGTGCTTGTGAGATTGACTTTGTGAGACTTGCCCAGTGTCTGCCAGGGTGCTGAGAGCGCGCTCAATCTCCTCGTTGAGGTCATTGTTAAAGATTCAACGGAATTGGCCCCGCTACTGAGCATCGGGAACACCACTGGTGACCGGCCAGCTGCTGGATTGAAGTCCCTGTTAGTGTATGGGTGTGTTCATGTTCTTTGCATGGGCTGTTTATTTCCCAATATTATCTGCTCCTTTGCTTCCTACACCATGCAGAGAGGCCTTAGAGTACTTCAGGTTTTACGTACCATGCCTCACTTACGTTCTCTTATATTTGGCCAATGCCCTGTGTTTTCTTTGAACTTTTTCATATGTGTTGAAACCCATTTCACCCCTAATTGTTTCCTGCTGGTCTTATTGCCAGCTGGACTTTGGCTTTTCTAATTTCATCTTGAATTCCCTAAGCAGTTCTTTCACTGTCCTTGATTTTTCTTCTTATATGTTCCTCTTTTTTTTGCCTTTCAATCCACAGAGATACTCCATGTTTACTCAGTCATTTTGCTAAAAATCCTTGCATTTCCATGCAATGAGGGGACTTGTCCTGAAGCTCATTCAAAAATAGTCTTTTATTCCCCTTTTTAATCAATGAAATTAATGTGCTGTCCACTCTACTGCCTCAAATTTTCTCTCTTCTTACTGTACTGTATCATATTTTCCCTCTCCCTTATGGACATTAAAGTAGTGTCTTATTTTCTTAAGTCCAAAATCTTAATTCTGCAGTTTACTTCACGGCTATCCTCAACATATGTGTGTGTGTATATATATATATATA
>VXAX01001928.1:282284-304396 GCA_013399835.1 Leptocoma aspasia
ATCCTGCCCTCTGCTCAGTGCTGGTGAGGCACATCTGGAGTGCTGGGTCCAGGGCTGGGCTCCCCAGTGCAAGAAAGTTGAGGAGCTACTGGAGGGGGCTCTAGGGAGGACTGTGATGCTTGGGGGACTGGAGTTACCCGTCTTACAAGGAAAGGCTGAGAGAGTTAGGTCCGTTTCACCTGGAGAAGGGACAACTGAGGGATTTTATCAAGGCTTATGGATATCTTAAGGGTGGGTATCAAGAAGATGGGGTCAGGCTCTCTTCAGTGGCGCCCAGTGACATGACAGGGGGTAGTGGGCACAAACTGAATCACAGGATGTTCCATCTGAGGAAAAACTTCCTGAGTATGAGGGTGACAGAAAACTGGAACAGGCTGCCAGAGAGGATGTGGTTGAATATCTGCTCTTCTGGAGATACTGAAAACCTGTCTGGAGGTGATGCTGTGTGGCCTGCTCTGGGTGAACCTTCTTGGTGGGGGGATTGGACTAGATGATCTCTAGAGGTCCCTTCCAACCCCAACCATTCTGTCATTCTGTGATTCATACCATGACATTTCATACTCACCATGAATGGCAGCTGAATCATTTGAAAACTTGAGAGATTGTTCTAGCAGAAACTCGACATAGGGAATTAATATTCACACATTACATCAGCATGACTTAAAAATTGTGGTATCCGAACAATGTCAAGTTTACAAAATCAGGCAATAACATGTTGCCGAATTGAATACTCCACAGGAATTAATACTAGCACAGAAATCTTACTCTGAATCATTCTTTTTATAGATGGGATTGCTTAAGGAGAAACAACAATATCTTTAATTAAATCCATCAGAAATAAAAAAGAATAGCTAATTGAATCTTAGTGTAGCTACTAAATACAGTATTTATTTAAAATAAATAATCTTGCTCTTCTGTCTGTACTTGAAAATGAGGATTTTTGTAAGAAAAAGTTACCTTTTATAACTTTTTTATGTGATGGATATTTCTCAAGTTAAAATTAATGTTAAACTAATAACGAAGAACAGTGTACAGCAATCTAGTAAAGTAGACAAGGTAGAAACCAGGGTCAGGAAGCATGAAGTAAATTTTGCGTCATTAAATGTAATTGCAATGATCTCACTGACTTCAATAAAACAGCATTTTATCATTGGGTTATTTTTTTTTTTTACTTAGTTTCTGATGTGCTTTTATTTTCAGCAAGTCACTGGCTGATTCTGTACTCTTCCTACTATTCCTTGCATAACCTTTTACTGAGATTAAAACTGCTCTCTGTCTTACTAAAACTGTCATCAGATATATGGTTCCAGTGCTGCTTTCTGCCTTGTTTCTGAGAGCAACAGAGACAGAAGGTGTAGGGGAGGGTGTATGAGGACCCTGGCAACTCTTAAATTGCTGGATCATGCTTGAGTTTGTACACCAAATCTCCACTGTTGTTATTAGCCAAGTCAGATAAAGAAAAGTTAGCATATGTCCATCCAATATTTCAGTCATACATCTTGACTGCAGTATTTCTACTGTATATAGAATAGGTGGCTGTGGTGTGTGGCTATTTTTCAAGGTGCAGCTGTAATGATAGCTCTAGTTTCTTGAGTGTTTGTCAACAAATACAATTTTCTCTTTCACAATCCAGCTCAACAGGACTCAGAGCATGAATTTTGTATTTACTGTTCCTCTGTAATTCTAATTACACCACATATATGTATATATATGTATAATATATACATATGTGTATAATTATTGAAAAGTAATTTGTATTATTATTGAAAGTCTTATTACTGTAGATTCCAGATGAACATGAATTTATTTTCTTAAAATAATTTAGCAATTATATAACCTTTCAATTGTTCAGAGCATTTAATTGCTGACATTTATTACATCCCACATCACATATCCATGACTAACAGTCTTTAGTAGAAATTGATGAGTAATGTCAACCTATATTTATTACCCTGCAACTGAAAGATCTGAGTACTTAAAAGGAATTTTTGAAATATGGGGAGTATTTTGAATATACCTGTGGTGATGCATGAAAGAAATGTACTGTACCATTAATAGAGTGGAAGCCACAGTACTGTGCTCTAACAAAAAGAGCTGGAAAACATCTCATTACAAATTAAGTGAATCAATGTAATGCTTCAAATAACCTTATTAATTCTTACAGGACTGGTGCTGTGTATATGAAAATATATTGGTGGTGCTCTGCGTGTGAGAAGTTGGTTCTCTTCTAAAAACAGGCTGCCATTTTCCAGTCTCCTTAACTTTTGTCAGAGTGTGTGATTAGTTAAGGTCAGCCACCTCTTCTGGCATTCCTTTTAGCTTCATGGTCTCCAGGTGATGTGTATCCTGTGGACCTCTATGAAGTAAAACTCTTAGTTATTCTTTAGGAGGAGGTTCAGCTAGGGCTTGTGCTGTCCATCTACAGCACAGTGCTGACTTCCTTCCTTCCGTCCTTCCTCCCCTGAACTCCTGCTCTACAGAGGGTCTTACTGTTGTCACAGGTATATGGTACATGATCTGCTTCTGTATAAAGGAAGGTACAGGTGTGGTCACTGTCTTTGCCACATCTACTTTGTATTTGATTGAGAAGGCATGTATCTGTATAGAGTCCAGCCCTACTTCAGATCCTTAATGAGTGAAAGTGCAGCTTTGAGGTGGCCTTGATGGAACAAGAAAAGAGCAAGCATAGACCTACCCTGCCTCTTACTGATCCTCATGCAGTAGGAATGATTTGCTTACAAGTGCCATTAAAGTACCTTCATCCTAACAGCATCTATGGTTCCTCTTCTTGCAGAGAGAGTAAGGGACACAGGCAGGGATTGAAAGTCAGAGAGGTTTCAATGCCAGCTCAGTCTTAGGCTACTTTCTCAGCAATGAGGGAACAGCAGCCAAGCTGTGAGAAACAGTGTGGAAGCATGTAGTTCTGGCAGAAGGGATGTCACACAGAAACCTGCTCCCTCTTGTGACACAGTAAAGACACAGTTGCCCTGCACTGGGTTAGTACTTTCACAATATTTACCAAAGTAATTAAGCTATAGCTTCATATTTTAGTTTGAGCTGTAAAGTCTTATGAAACCAGAAATTGAACAGCTGTGTAAAGGGATATATTGTTTCATTCAGAGAAGTGGAGCATAGAAGTGGTTTCTGTGCTAAGACTACATCGTTTTTTAACTGGTAGATGGCAGTAGAGTAGCTTCTTTAACATCTGTAGATTTACTGAGAGGACTTTGCTAGATTTTTGTACCAAAAATAAACATTATTTTTTATATGTTTAATAATCTTGAAAAAAATGCCAGTTATCTGACTAGCAAATCTTTCCAGCTTTACATTCTTAGAACGGTAATCATATTAAGAAAGGATTGATGCGATATTTATTTTTAATTCACTATCAGAATTTTACAAGATATTTTTGACTGTATTATTTTCCTCTTTTTCCAGTCTTAATACTGTGTATAAAATTTGATTTGATTCTGAAATAAATACAAGCCTTAGATGTAAGTCTGTGTTTATTATATATTGTATTTGTGAAGTAGCATTTTTTGCAGTAGTTGTGAATGTCGGAAAGCAAGACTTTTCTTCATCTTGTGCATGAGTAAAGAACAGAAATAGATTTTGTGTTTCTAGAAATCTGTCTTGTCTAAGTTTCAGGGAAGGAGAAGTTAAAATCTTGACATTTCCTCATTTTTATATTTTCCATGAATTTTAATTTTCAGGTTAAACATAACTTTTTAGTAGTTCTATATGAAGTTGCATGGGAACATTCATTGTCTTTGTAGCTTTCCATTTTGTTCATTATCTCTCATAATTTCTCTAGATGCACATGTTTTCTACTTTAATGTGCTGGTCAAAATTGTAGCAGCATATGTCTGTAGACGCACCCAAAAATATGCAATAGATTAAAAAGCTGAGATGCACAAGTTATTTAATAACTAGGTAAATAAATATTGACATTCGTAGTTTGACCATCTCACCTTTCTTAATATATGCAATTTGTATTTTTCTGTGCTGATAACTCAGAAAAAACATGCAGTGCATGAATTTTCCACTAAGAATAGAGAAAATACTTGATAGCAGTTTCTATAGGCTGTTCATCAGTATTAGATGCATCATTCAAAAATAAATTGCTCTATTGAAGTTTTTGTATAAATACTGTTATGATTAGTTAACCTTACTTAAAACAGACAGATTCTACAAAGAATTGTGATTCTGAATAATCTTCTTGCCCCTCTTTAAACAGACCATATTGGTGATTGCTTTTATATTTTTATTACCTCTTTTTTTCTCCCTCTCATATTTTTAATGAAGTAGTGTTTTCCTGCTTAGTGGTATATTTTTTCACTCTTCTCATTATTCAGAATATTCAGATTTGCATTTGGTGTGAACTAGCACAACATACAAGAGCTTTTAGTGTATAATACATAAAAAGAATACATTGCAATAACAAAGGAGAACATTCAAAGGTTAGGTATTGTAAAAGTACTTTTACTTTGAGTACCCTGTATTATACATCTATGATTAAATTTTCAGTTCCCCTAGTACCTGGGTTAGAGTGCAAAGGATATGATTCCACAGACTTAGATGTATGCATCTGTGCTGGTCACTACTGATCTCACTATGTGCTCATAGAAACATAATGTTTAAGGCAAGCTTAATATAGAGTAAGTTTTGAAGTTGATAATAGGCTGGCCTGATGGTATTGTATGTACAGTACATTGAGAGAAACTGAATTCTTCTCAAGCTTTGTAGCTAGGTTTCTAGGAAAATAAATTAAACTCTTCATTCTAATTTCCACAGCATAGACCCACCTATCTGAGGTACCTATGTAAGGAACTTAGTTTTCCTATGTACTCAATAAGAGAATCTTCCAAGTGCAAGTTATCCCACTTAAGATCTGTCTATTGATTGTTTAGTGAGGCTAGGGTGATAATATTTTTGAGTAAGTTTTAAGTAAGCTTTAAAAAGTGCCTAAGGATAGGTAAAGGTGAATTTGTGCTTGCCTAATGTGACTGTGTACAGTGCCCTCTTTCAACCCAAGAGTTGTTTCATCTTCTTAAATACAGATTCCTAATCATGTTTGCTTTATCATCTGAACCAAGGTCTCCTTCCTTCTAGGTACTTATCCAGTCTGTGTGTTCATTCCTGTCCTGTTGTTTTGTTTTCATATGACACCAAAAATGTATTCCTGACAATCCTTTTTCTTTTAAATCCAGTTTCCCTTCCAACTCAAAACTTATTTCTCTTGCCTGGAGGAGAAAACACTTACATGGAGCAACTGCTAATGTAGCACAATCCTTCGGACACTTCTGTGATACACCTGAGAATTCTAATAGGGTGATATATCTCACTTGTGGTTTTATTCAGTATTAACACATTCTTTGTCCCAGGCCATGCATTTGACTCATATTTTTACAGGACATAAACCAAAACAAGAAAGGTCCAGAGCTAATATTTTGGGAAACCTTTTAATTACTAGGGTGGTAAAGCAGTGCAAGATGTCATCCAGAGAGTTTGTTCAATCTCTGTAACTGAGATTTTTCAAAACCAGATAAAGCCCTGAGCAACCTAGTCTGATTTTAAAGCTCATGCTTCCAACAGGAGATTAGACTAGAGGCCTCCTTAGGTTCTCTCTAGCGGTAATTGTTCTATGATCCTATTTAAAAAAATTAATTTCCCTTTTCATTTTCATAACAACCAGAAAGAGACTGATTTGAGAGTACTAAGTATACATTTTCTCAAGCTTTAGCTGATTCGAAGTAGCATAGACTGGTCAATACTGTAAGGAACCTCACTGGGATTTGTGAGAATGAAATACTTACACCATTCAAGTTCTAATCTGAAACTTGCTATCATACTTAAATAGTAATGTGTGTTACTATTTCACAATCTGTAATTCTTTCCTAAATTTGGACAGATGTCGTGCCATCAAATTTGCAGTCCATTAGCAAAAGTTTGGGGTGTTGAAGCAGTTCAAAGGTGAGGTTAACCTGACATGAATCAAATGTATTTTCATCTGTGTCTTGAACAGGCATGACTATTCTAGGTTAAAATTTTGAAAAAATATTCAGGCTGAAAGAGCCACAAGTACAAAGAGTTTCAACCATTAATTAAAAAAAATTACAGTGAATTGAAAACTGTGCTGTCATGGAAACTTTAGGAGTAAATTATGCTACCATCATACCTGCTATACCTGAGAAAAGAAATGGGATGAACTGGAAAGAGTTAAAGGTGTTCCATGAACATTTGATGAAGGTCATTGTATGTTATAGTTCTCTAGAACACAGAGAGTTAAAACTTGATTTCTTTTGATTCTGTACTTTTAATTTAAGTGTTTAACTCTGGATAATGATAACCCAATATTTTTGAACTACTCTGATGAAATATACAGAGCAGAAACACCTATAGGCACACTAAAGGAAAAAAAATTTGAAATAAAGAATAGATACTGTATTTCCTATTTAAACTATATTGACAAATTTTATAATTAGATAATTGGGAAAAGATAGATAACTGCATACAGGAGACTTAGAAAAATACTTTAATTGCTTGATCTTGCAGTCACTACTTCTCAAAATCATTTCTGGAGATACATGTTTATGTACCTCTAAAGGCACTTTGAAAATGAATACCAGAGTTAATGTTTTCAATCCCCCATATTCACAAAGCAATCATATAAACATTTTTCAGCTTTATAGTATGCACTATATGCAAGTTTATATGAAGTACTACATACTGAATAACCAGTTAAAGTGTATTTGATATAAATGTTTCATTGCGTAGCAAATGATGGCAAGCAACTACCCAAAAACAAATTAAAAGATACAAAACTATAGCTAAAAGAATGATATCTGGAAGGCACAAATGTGTGTTTATTATCTGTATTGCTTGTCAGAACATTTGCATATGTGCAGAGTGAAAATGAGGAAGAATAGCAGGAATGATAAAGATACTATGATCAAAACATTCATCAGAGAAATTAATTTTTCGCTAAATTAAACAAGAATCTTTTTTGATATACACAATAGCTGGGGCACAAAAAGGATTATGAAAAATTAAAATTATGTTATGAGAATGAGAGAGTGAAATGTTATTTTATATAACAGAAGCTGTAAAGGGCAGTGGCTCATATTTTCATTTTAGCTACCAGAAATCTGCCAGAAGCCCTTTTAGGCCTTTGCATACACTGCTGTTTTTAAACCCAGATGAGATTTGGCTTTCCTTACTTGACCTTAACACAACTGAGCAATGTCTTTCTAGCCCTGCTGGGTGGTCCATCCTTGTGCCCATCTTCTGTGGGAGCCCGCACTACAGTCTGTAGCTTCCTCCTGAGGGGAAGCAGAGGGGCAGGCACTGATCTCTTCTCTGTGGTGACCAGTGACAGGACCTGAGGGAATGGCCTGAAGCTGAGTCAGGGGAGGTTTAGGTTGGGTATTAGAAAAAGGTTCTTTAGCCCAGAGGGTGGCCGGGCACTGGAACAGGCTCCCCAGGGAAGTGGTTACAGCACCAGCCTGACAGAGTTCAGAAAACATTTGGACAATGCTCTCTCTATGGCACATGGTGTGACTCTTGGCAATGTCCTGTTCAGGGCCAGGAGCTGGATTCAGTGATCCCTGGGGATCCCTTCCAACTCAGCATATTCTAGGATTCGAGGTCACTAGCTTCCTTTACATCCATGATGATCTTCTGCCATGATTGTTCTTTCACTTGCTTATCATGTTTGTTTCCTCTGCATCAGAAGGAACTGGTTTTGCGCTTTGAGAATTTTTTTCTTGAGGATTGACCAGCTCTCTTGGCCCCTCTTTGCCCTCCAAAACAATTGCCAACTGCTTCCTGCTAAAAAGATCCCTGACTAAGCTGAAATCTACTCTCCTGCATTCTGAAGTTGTGATTCTACTACTGGCCTTATAATCTTCTCTCAGGATTTTAAACCACAGTCCCATGGTCAGTGCTTGTTTATAGAAGTTAAAATGATGGTTGGGTGCACTATCATCTTGTAGTGTTTCATAGTCCCTATCAAGGCTGATAAATAAGGAGAGGTTTGCTTCAGTGAAAGAAAATGAAAAACAAAAGAAAGCACTTCATCATTGCACATCTTTCAAGACTAGAAAATAAGTCAAATCCCAGCAGAAACAACTTAACTTTCTCCCTCTGTCTGTGTTACAATTAAATAGTCCAGACCTTCTGAATGATTAATACATTTTTACTATGAAGCTTAATTCTTTATTGTCAAGTGAAAGAGGATAGAATTAATAAGTTGCTCTGTAACATGCCTTGCAAAAAATGCACTGTGAAAAATAACTAAAATTTAATGAAAATGCCTCAAAAATACCAGGGGTTTATACACGGTTTAAGGGACAGACTGCAGTATCACTGAAGAATTTTAATTTCGGTGGCCTTTGTTCCAAATGTATGCGTGTATTGTATCAGTTAATTTCTGAACTTACTAGGGTTGGTAACAATAGAAGGCAGTTGGACCTAATGAACTAGAAGCTCCCCTTCTTTCTGGCAGGTTTGCAGTAGTTTTTTTTAATTTGATGCTTTCTTTTTTAAATACGTATGCATTTAAATAGGTTGAGGTAGCATGAATATGTAAATAAGAGATCCTGATCAGATCATATTGCATTTCCTATAACTGTCTTGAGCTTTGGTCTGTGATAGTTTTTGTATGTATTTAGTAACATACTTTGGGAATTAGTTTCCCTTAAATTTTTAATTAATTACAAATGGAGCTTAGTTAAAGGCAAAGCTTGAGCCTGCTTAGAGGCAGAGCTAGAGTTTTGTCTCTAAATTTTGTGGAAAAGAGGCTTTTTACTTAATTGTTTTAAGTAAGCACCTCATTAGTTTTTGAATTAAAATTGAACAAAGACAATTATTGTGATAAGCATATATGTAGGGTTTCTTTGTGGTTTAATATGAATGAAGTTCAAGCATGTTTTGTACTTCAATATGGATATTGTTTGTGTTTTGATCAGGCCATGATCAGTAATTAAGTATGCAGGAAAGGATAGTTCATTGATAAATTGAAGAGTATTTGCTAGTGTATGGCATTTTTGTACTAAAAGAAGTTTGTTTATCCTTCTTCAAGAGTGCATTTGTATTCTCATCACTCAGGTCATTTCACAGCTTCGGATCCTGAGTAGGTCAGTAACTGCTGGCTGCAAATTTGACAGAGAAATATGGTCTACAGAACTTTCTCCTGTTCTCAACCTATGGAAGAAACTTAATCAGGTAGGAATGTACCTAGCTTGAAAAGACAACTTTTTTTTTTCTGGTAAATACATTAAAAATATAGTCTAAGGAAATATCTCAATTATTGAAACATAAGAAGAGAAAAACTAAATTAAATGCATTTGAGGTGGAACATACAATACTAGGTGCATAATTAGCTATGAAGTCTGTATGTGATATAACAGACTATCACCCTTTTTCTCCATATGGAGGTTAGACCACACTCAAAATATGAGATTAACATCCTTTATGTATTTCCAAGAAAAATGCTAATGTACTTTAGATTTTTATTTAGTCTCTTCATTTATCTAGTATTCACAAGGCAATGTTTAATTATTTCAAATACAATGAAGTTTTTCCTTTATAGTGTTGAAATATGGTATTAGCTTTAAACTGAGGTTCATGAAAATCCCCTCTGCAGTGTCCAACATCACTCCCTTTATGTTCTTTTCCTGGTCTAGCTTGTTTCAGTTTGATGGTGTTTTTTAACTTATGTTGTAAATCTTGGTTTCCAACCATTGAATTCTTATTCCAGGCGTACATTTAGATGTGATGTGTGTGAATGCAGGCACTATGCACACTTGGGAAGGATCTCTCCCACCTCATGCTAGGTGCCCACTTGGACATACGGCCATTATTTTGTCTCCTCAGGGATCAAGTAATAGATCAGAGATGTTGTGGCCTAAAACTATGTCTTGTGCACAGCAACACTGTAATGGGAAAAACCTTTCCCTTACTCAAATAACCACATACAAAGAAGTGACGTGAGGAACACGTTAGAATTTACCATTACATTTTGAAATAGCTCATTAAATTCTCACCTAATCCATGCTAAGTGTATGATACATCATGTTTGTGTGTCAAAATAGTCTTCTTGTACTAAATAAGTTCATGTTGAAATCTGTGGCCTCTGAAAATGGACTTTCTGTTAACCAGGTCTGTGATCCTGTAAGAAAGTGTATTTCAGTGTGACACTGTAATTTTTCTTTGAAAAAGCTCACAAGAAACTATTACATATACGTACACATAAACAATTTAAAAAAATAGAGATTTTGATTGTAGTGTTTGGAAGATGGGTAAATGAGGCCAGTTTTAAACAGTAAAATAAATCTGCACTACATTAATACTCATTAACAGCACACATCGCTAATGTCTAGTTCTTTATTTATCTATAACTATTTATCATTAGCACTGCAAATTCAAAGTACATGCTCTTTAAAACTTGGACCATAAATTAGCTGTGAGTATGCAGTACCATGAAGCTGAAGAAACATAGCTGGTACTGGTGGCTGAAGTTCTTGATAGTCACTTATATGGAGGTAATCAAGATTTCCTGAGAGCTCTTTGACAAGGAAAGCTGGACCTGGTGAAGGCCTCTTCTTTCACCCCTACCATTGCCCTCAGATCTGAGATCTCCTTTCATATGATTTTTTAGCCCTTTACCTCAGTTCCTGACCTATAGGCTGGGTGACACTTGGGGTTATTTTTCAGGCTGTAGAAGGTACCTTTATTGTGTCACTTAGCTGTTTTTCTTTGCTGCATGGCTGCCTCTTGCCTAAGAGCACAAGCAGCCTTGCCGGTTCTTAATTGTGCCTTTTCTCAATGGCTAATGCATGACCATCAGATTTTGGTTATAGTTCTCAGACCTCTCTTTGCAAACTGTGCTCATACTTCCAAGACCTTTACTATTATCCCATGTTATCCCAACCATCACATTGTAACAGGAGACACCTGGTACTGAATTCCACTTCACACAGCAAGCTCTCCTAACAAGCTGATAACACATCTAGATGGCCAGTACTGGAGTCTTGCACAGTACGTGTAAGACCTGGTTAGCAATTTAAATTTAATTTTTTACAGAATCAATGGGTACAAAAGTTTTGTATATTGTTTGCAAGGCTCCTCTCCTGTGAAAACAGGCTGAGAGAGTTGGAATTGTTTGCTAGGAGAAGAGAAGGCATTGGGGAGACCTTATTGTGGCCTTCCAGTAAGAGGGCTGGAGAGGGATGTTTTACAAGGGCAAAGGGGAATGACTTCAAACTGAAAGAGGGTAGGTCGAGGTTAGATATTAGGAAATCCTTTCCTGAGAGGATGGTGAGACTCTGGCACAGGTTTCCCAGAGAGCTAGTAGGTACTCCATCCCTGAAATATTCAAAACCAGGTTAAATGGAGCTTTGAGCAGCCTGGTCTATGGGAGGTATCCCCGCCTGTCCAGGAGGGTTGGAACTAGATTATCTTTAAGGTCCCTTTCAACCCAAACCATTCAAGGATTCTGTATTATCTTGAAGTTTCTTTGATTTTCTAAAGGTTTTATGCTATTAGCAGATAATGAAATTAATCTTTTCAATATATCCTTTAGACTAGGATGGCTTCTGACCTTTTGTAGGTTGTTGGTTTTTTTTGTGGGGGGGACATTTTCTTGAGTGTTTCAAAAAATTTAAATAATAATAATATTCTTTATCAAAATTAGTTTTCATGGTCTGTTCAACCAGTAATTGCTTCAAGCTTTGAAAAGGCCTAGTCATCGTTAATATTTCAGAGACATTGCATACAGTTATACATTCTCATTCTAGATTGATAGTTCAATGAAGGCATCATCTTTGTTTGCACAATTTTTAAAGACCTGGAAATTGGAAAGAAGAAGATAGTTGAATGGCTGCTTTAGTTAACAATCATAAATTATTTTATTTATGCATGAATGGGCAGAGAAACTGAAACAGTTTCCCAAAAATGAAGAAGTAAAATGGAAAAAAGTATTTCTGAAGTCTGTAAAAAAAATTATTCCAGAGGTAAAAAGACAACTCAGAAGTTTGTTAATATGCAGGCAAAGATTAAGTTGTTTTAAACATTTTTATTCCCATGTTGAATATGTAAGTCAAGGATTAATTAAAAAAGGATTATCTTACAAAGACCTTGAAAACAGTTGTTGTACATCTATGTACTGATAATTCTGAAAGTCAACAAAATTTACCACTTGACATAGGTATGTCCTGTGGAATTTACATCTCAATGATTGATCATAATCTCACAGTATGGACATATTTTTGTCTCTGCACTCTTAATGAAACTCCAAAGCCAACTAAACCTGATCCACACAGAAGCACCAGGAGGAAGTGGTAAGGAAAAGTAGTGAGCAATTCCCTGCAGCTGGGAGAAGGATGCTCCCATTTTCTGACCTCATCTGTTGTTTAGGGAGCTTTGCTGCCTTCCATGGGCTCAGCTGTGGCACATTGTGGAAAGACTGCCGGGGCTTGTCTGGCCCTCTGACTGTGACCCCTTGGAGCTTTTCTACATAGACTCCAGTCGACTGCCAGGGGTAGTGTGGAGCATATGAAGCTCCAAGGGGTCATATTCTTGGATGGAGAGTGGATATAAGTCTGGGCAACCTGCTGTAGCTTTGAGCACCTGACAACCTCCAGAGGTTCCTTCCAACCTTGGCTGTTTTGTGGTTCTGTGAATAGGAGTAATTTTTGTTCAGTTTTCAGAGCCTATCACATTCTTTGTGGCCAAACAGCAAAAATGGCAGATATGCTTTGGAAATTTTAGCTTTTTTCATTTTAGACATTTCAAAATGGGAAGTAATTCTTAAACATTAATATGGTAGCGAGGACTTACATGTTGTTACTTTTTCAGAAATATTTCTGGTAATCTGCAGGGCTTCATTTTTTCTCTCAGACCATATATGATGCAAAACCCTGTTAAGTGTTGCTACCAATTATTCAGGTGTCCTGACACTGTTGAACCGGGAAGTTTATTATTCTTTATCTATCTATAAGAATAGAATCATGGCAATTGCCTCTCCTTCATCCACTGATTATTAGTCTAGCCAGAATTCAGACTCTGATATTTTTAATTGAATTTTACTTTAAATGAAATAGATACTTAAAATGTGCTTCAAATCAGTGTACATCTGTGTTGAAATTACACAAGCAAAGCCGTTCTGAACTAATACAGAATGTCTCGACATTTTCACCCATATTAGCCTCATTGTAAAACATACATGCTAATTCTTGCCAATGAAAACATCCTTTTAATGAATACTGTCCTAAAACTGCTTTCACAGTATTTTGCAGCATGATTTTAATAACAGCTTGACACTTACCAAATTAATTAAACTCTCATGAACTTGCCATTTAGTTAGAAAAAAACACATACTCACATGCTCAGTATTAGCTTGCATGAAAGACTTGTTGATCTATAAAATAAAGTCTTCACTGAGTAAGTTGTGAAATGTTACACGGATTTAAAAGCCCCTCCTTAATGTGGTGGAAGGGTGTCACACTACAGATTGTTGGCAAAGGCCAGGCCTTTGAGTTTACCAGAGTTAATTCAACCAGTGTCTGTCCTGGTGTCCGTTGTCTTCCCACACAGCCTTCTGCCCTGGCAGACTGTGGCTTAGGATCTGTATGAACATTCATTGTCACATAAGTGGATCAGCTGGATGTCACTGTCCTGTGGAAGTCAGGAATCACCCATCATATAATAGTTGTCAGAGATGTATGAGGACACAGGGGGAGTGCATAAGTGCTTCAGCATGTCCAAATGGCTCTCTCTCATGAGAGAGAGAGAGAGGAATCAGTGCTATATTTTTGTTGTAAGCTGGTTTCATTTTCTGCTTTGTTTCAGAAAACCCCTATATCAGCTCTATGGAAGTTAGAATGCCCACCTATAAAAGCAGCAACTCCTTCAAAGTTGTTAACTGAATGTATGATTATAAATTATGTGTTCTGTATCTTTTGTTATGTTTCTAAATTGTCACTAATTATTTTCATAAAGTTGCATAATGTTGCAAGAAAATTGTAGAAGTAGTTTTGAAAGTTAATGAGTTGTTGCTCTTTTATCTAAACCATTATAGAATCATAGAATCACAGAATATCCTGAATGAGTATGGAACCACAAGGATAATTGAAGTCAAACTCCTGGCACTGTACAGAACAGCCCCAAGAATCACACCATGTGCCTGGTACCTCATTAGCTACCTCAGCTTTAAAAAAACAAGAGGGTCTTTTCCATAAAGGAAAATTGATGAAACAGAAATATAGGCTCAATCTTTATTTTACTTTCAACAATGAAAAGCATGTGAAAAACAGTGAGAGGCTAATAGCTAAAAAAACAAGTGGAGAGACTCGAAGGAGGAGGCAGAATAGGTACATCAAAAGGACAATGGAGATTTCTAAAACCCATCACCACCACCACCACCAAAATTGCATTTTGAATCAAATGCAGAACTAGTAAAGGTATATGAGTTTATTTTCATTGTATTTGTTACATTTCTGAGGAGGCAGTTTGTAGAACATACTGGAGTTTGCAAAAGCTTAAGAACGTAACAAAGCAAAGCTCTGGGACAGTTTAGGTGACATTTAATGAAGTCTTATATTATACTAAGACAGCAACACATACAGAACTGAAAGAGAGAAAATGATCGAAGTCTGAAAATACACCTGATTCATATTGGTCAAAAAATACGGTATTTAATATTAAAGATTAGAATCTACCTTCAGTTTCTTATGATTAGGAAAAGCACTCAGTACTTCAGCAGTTCTTCGTCTTAATTCCCGAGCAGGTCATGAGCATACACGTATTTTAAAAGCTGATGTGAGTTATATATATAATGGATTTTAAGAGAATGTAATAGGATGTTAAATGTATAAGCTGATATTAGTATTCATGTTTAATTTTCCTATGGAAATGGCAGATGAGTTGTTTCAACAAATTCTCAGGGGAAAGCATTAGAAAGACCAATGAAATGAATCTGAAATTCATAGGAGACTCTTACGTAAAGGATGATATTGAGGAACTTAGAGGACTTCTCTTTCAATAAGCTTTTGTGAATTAAGAGAGTGTCAAAGATTGAGCAAAGCCTCCAAGGTGCATTGTCTTGGGTTCTTCTTTATTTTGTGCAATTAAACACCTCAATAAGAAATTATCAGCTAGCTTATGCTTGTTTTGTATTACAATTTACATATACTCAGCAAATTATGGTCTCAGAAAAACTGACGTGAAACTGGTACTGTAATTTTTGAATGCATGCAAAGAAAAAATGCAAAACATAACAATTGTAAATACTGTATGCTTTGGCACTTTGATCAGTAACTTTGTTGTGTACCTTTTTAACAATGTTGGAAGACTTTATCCTTCATTTTTCTGTTGGTCATTCATAAGGCAAAGTATTGCTCATTCATTTAGCTTCTCTCATATTTTAGTTTGGTAGCTGAGTGGATTATGAGCTTGAAATTAAAAATGTTAAAATTCTGACAAATGCATAGTGCCTGGGAAAAATTATGGAGCTAAATATCTTGTGTGTTCTGGAAATCAAGATGCCATGTGACAATTCAGAAATTTATTTAACCTGAAAAATAATCAAAACTTGTTATTTTAAGATGACATATTTCAGAGAAAGTAAAATCTGATTTTTTTCTTTACTAAATTACTAGAAATTGCGATAGCAAAACATTTTTTCCCATAGGCTTGGGTTTACTTTTTGCATTTGTGCCTTATAGAATTTCCCAGAAAGTTTTTAATTCTGTAACTGGAATTCATTGCAGCATCTTGCCACATTACAGGTTGGCAGTTTCCAAACACATGCAAAAATATATTTATGTAATAAATTGCATATGAATTAAGATTTGCAAAATTGCACCATCTCTTGAAATTATTGAATAAATTTGGATTTTCAGTGGCTTTAATGGAATGGAAGTAAGTAGTAAAAATGGCAATGTAAGAGCAGCATTTTCAGACTTCCCAGAGAGAGATCTTCTCAGCAGACTTCTCAGAGTCTGAGTTACTCAAGATTTACACATAAAATTATATTTATTTTGTATTGTATTTAATTCAATTCCATGTTGAACTAGTCTCAGGAGGCAAGAACTGGCAGCATAGTTTACAGTACCCAGTAAAATCTTGTGCTGAGTACACCACTGCTTTTTATATTAACACATTAACACAAATACTAAAAGTAGTGATTCAGCTAAGTGAAGATTTTTCAGCAATTCAAGTACTTTTGACGTAACTGGGTAGACAGACTTGTTTCAGAAGAGTGGTGCCTTTATTGAACATGTCACAGTACTGAAAGTATCACTATGCTTTTAATTCAGTGTCAGAAAAGGGATGATATCGCTACTACTTCAAAGCTAACATGGTCATATGAAGTATTATGAATTAAACAAATAGTATGTTGAACAACATCATAGTTTCCCTGAGTTTATTAACTGGATATCACATGTTCTTTCTTAGAATTCTAACCTGATCCATCAGAAGGTGTCTCCTCCTGCAGAACAGCAAGGATCTCCAATCTTGTCATTCATTACCCTGGAACAATTCAATGCCATTCGCCTTGTGCAGAGTGTCCATCAGTCACTTGCTTCTTTAAGTAAAGTCATCAGAGGTACCTCACTACTGAGTTCTGAAGTACAAAAACTAGCAAGTGCTCTGTTAAACCAGAAGGTAAGTAATTTTTGTAATGAATATACATTATAATAAGCATTGAAAAAACCCAAGGAAACTGAACTAATAGGCATTTTCATGTTCTAAATTTTTTTATCAATAAAGACTCTAAAATTGAGTTCTTTTAAAGATAGAAACTCTAAAACAAAACCAGATTTTCTGGAAAATTTTTCAGAAATATTTGCAGAATCTTCTGAATGTATTACTCTCTTATCAAGTTTCCTCTTAAAGACAAATCCAATAAGGTTAGAAGTTGTGGAATACTATTTCAATTTCAAATACCAAGTCATGCTAGATAAGTCAAATATATTAGCCAGTAGAATATGTAAATCTGTCCCTTTACTTAGTTTTTACATTTTCTTGAAATTTAAATTTTAATAACAGTTTTCTTTGCATTCATTTGGTGTGGAGTATTGCCATACCTCACCAGACAAGCTGGCTATCATACCAACCTATCATCTCACCCTATATTCTTGATGTACAAGGCATCAGTCAGAATTATGTGTACTTACCCCATGGTATCAAACTGTGCATGTTTATAAACTAGTACAATTAGTGACAGCAAGTTTACATGGTCTATCATTAATATCTAGATAATTGAGTTAAAAGATAGTTGAACATTGATATGACATGAAACGCTGGTTTTGCTTCACCTCCAGCAACTGATAAATTCTGTCGATGCTAATGCATACATACTGAGATTGCTTCTGCAATAATCCCTATTAACATCCTGTTTATCTTCATGTGAAGAACAAGTACTGTTTGAGAAGACTGTTATGCATCTATTGACCTTTCAAATTCTAATCAAAACAATAATTAAATTTGTTGTCTTTTCAGATTCACAAGACAGCATTTGTTAGCAAAATTGCTGTACAGTTAGAATAAATTACGTTTTCTTGTTAGCAATCTCACTGCCTTTTAGAAGGTGTTTTGACTATGTGGTAGAAATTGGCACTAAGTCCAAGTCATACTGAATGGATATGATACATGTAATGGCCGTTCTCTAGTTCTTACAGTTATATTTCTTGTTACTGAGCAAGAGAGCATGGCTTGCTTGTCTGCTTAAGCTGCACGCTTCTGTTGGAACTGGCAGGAGCTGTGAAGCTGATCACTGCCGCAAAGTTTCTTAAAAATTCTGTGCATTTTAACCTCTCACAAGCATCAGTTCAGTGCTTGTGATGTATTGACCAGTGCTTCTGTCATTTCATCTGCTTTCTTACCCACTTTCCTTGACATGGATCACTTCATTGGATTGTGACCATATAGCAATTTTTTCAGCAGCCTTCCAGAGAGACTAATGCCACGATCTTGGCATGGCAGCTAAAGCTCACTCTATTTATCATCCTAAAGTGATTTTCTTCATGTGTTTTCTATACACTCTTCTTGTTTAGTGTTTTCGTGTGTTATGTAGCAAAGGTTTATTTTTCAAAAGCTGTATTTTAAACCCACTAAGATTGAAGTTCTTTTAAAATTATAGCACCTGAAGAAACCACTGGATTACTAATAGAAATGTAAAATTCAATAAATATATGACTTATAAAGCTTTCAGCAATATTCTGTATTTGTGTAAAATTGGTATGTTAGCTCCATCCTAGCCACTGTGAAGATAATTAACTCCACCCCAGCCAAAAAGAGGATAAGCACATCTGAGATACACTTACACAATAACAATTAGCTAAGCTATTTCTATAGACTTAAAGTAATTTAGAGTATATATTAGCAACATTGGGCAAATGCCTTGTAAGTGATAGGTTGATGAGCAGCCTGTAAATGCATATCTAGTAAAAGAGGATGCAAAAATAGGTTTCAAATAAAAAATAAGTTTCAAAAACTCCTAATTAGGAAAAGACCCCATGGAGTTAAGTGTGCCTTATTAATTGTCTTGTATGTATTCTAGTTTATTGAATCCATTTTTAATTAATAGCCTTGAATCTAGTTATGTTCTGGTTTTTATCAATAAAAGGTAAACATAGAGTATTTACTTGGAAAGATACCTTTTTTTACAAATTTCTGGGATCAGATTTTGAATACCTGTTCAGTACATATGCTATTAGAAAGGGAACTTCCTGGAAAATGCAGCTGTAAATATTAAAAAATATAGACTGTTTATTCTGCTCAGCATCTTCAATAGTGTGCAATATTCCACAGGTACTGATTTACATTAATTCTCTTTCTCATAAATAGGAGAATCTTGCAGTCATTTTCAGTGTGCTTTAGATTCCTGTGCAGTAGGTAAAATTAGTATTTCTATCCTTATTTTATAAGGAGGAAGTTTAATAGATGCCCTTTTAAGCCTTTCTTTTTGAAGTCAATGAGAAATTTATATGGGGAAGTCTTGCAGGACTTTTTTTCTCAGATGTTGCTCTACAAAAGCTGTAAGGTGATGAGAAAATAATCATGCAGAAGAACTGTACCAGATTCTCTTCACCACAGAGCCACACAACTGCGTTTTGAAGTCTGAGGAAGCTGCAGCAAAGGACTGGGAAACTGTGGCTGCAGTTGGAAGATGGCACTGTGACTTTCCAAGAAATAATGCTCTTAGGCCTTTTGGAAATATTTGTGTAACCAGCTGATGTTTCCTTATTGAATAGCAGAGATTCTTGCAAGTTCTCCATTAACACTGTGTCTGGGCAACACAAAGACTTAGCAGGAATACAACCTTTCCGTTTGTGATTGTATATTCTTGATCATTATATTACTCTTGTTGCCTTTTTTTTTTTTTTTTTTGTAGATATATTTGTTCTCCAGATTATTTTCTTTCTATAAATTTGCCAACTTAAAATGTAATGACAATGGATTTGAAATGGATACTTTCAGTAAATATATTTTTATTTCAGTGTCCTGTCACATGGCAAAACAAGTGGGAAGGTCCAGAAGATCCTTTGCAATATCTTAGAAGTCTTGTAGCTCGAGCACTTGCTATACAGGTAATTTTAAAGAGTCATTTACCTCAGTGTGCTAGTATTCAGTGACACAGTATATTATGTAAATTCCACTGCAGTAGGCCTTTACAAACACAGGTCCCAAAGAATTTTAGATGTGTGAAAAGATATATAAAAATCTAAAGATCAAGGAATAATGTGATAATATTGTTAGTTACTTCACAATAGGTTTACATCTTAATCATTAGTCTTTAAGGTGAACTGTGGGGGAAAAAGACTTTTTTTACCCAGATGAAATTTTACATTCAAGTAAAGACACACTCTTTAATCTGGTAGAGAGATGCCTATCAAGACATAAGAGAAACATTTCTAATAAAGGTAATGTAGAATTCATAGATTATAGTCTTGGAAGAAAGTAATGAAAAGATCTGCATTCTCCAGGTTTACGTGGGGTCATAAGAGAAGATGCAGAGCCTGACAACAGCTCTGTCTATCCACAGTCTGACAGTAGAGAGTTTAATTTTTAGTTAAGGTAAATCTATATACACTTTGATTGAAAGAAGTGATGTGTTTAAGATAATACACAGAAAATAAAAGTAATTTATCTAAATTAATTAGTATTTAAGGAAACTGATTCCTTATCTATGTTGGAGACATAGAGAGAAAACTCTGAGAACCTGCAAGAGAGGAAGACTACTTTAGAAAGGACAGATCTTTGTTACCTCCAGGAAATAAATAGAAAGCTGTTGGTTTTGATCTTGATTAAAACATCTTGTCCAATGGGATACTAAGATTTTCGTCAACATTTATGTTGACTCAGATTCAGAAGAAAGATTTGAGGGCCACCTGTCTTCTAGGCATTACTTTTTCTAAGGAAACTGTCAAATAAATGTTTCCAAAGTATTAATAAGATTCTTGTTATGCGAACAATTTGTTTTGGCTAATACTTATTTTTCATTATCCTTTCGCTCAAAAAAGGTTTAAAGTATAAAGCAGAAAACAATGTAAATATGAATAGCAACAAGTGATAGTGCTTGTTCAGATGTTATTTGGTGATATAACTGGAGTTGAACTTAGTCCCATCTGTCTTTTTGCTGACTGTTATAGCCTTTAGTATTAAAAGAAATATCATTTGTGGTGAGTCAGCGTGTTTGTAAGCTTCAAGAGTACATTAGTGTTTGCAACTTCTACTTTACTTTGTTACCAAACTGCATGCAATTTTCCTTACTTACATGATTTATTTTTAATGGAAGTCTGAGATTAGAGTTTCAGCTTCTGTGTGGCATGCACCTCCCATACAAGGTCATAATGCAGAGGTAACAGGATGAAATTAGTGTTAATAGTAATAGCTGATTTTTAACCACACATATCCCAAAAGTTTTTATTTCCATATATTTTTCCAGTGAGCTATTGACTAATGTGCTGCATTGTATTTGCTGCATTACCATGATAGTAATCCTCCTTTCTTATTGCTCAAACTACTGACAAAATGGTACATTTGGATTAGTCGTGTTTACGAAAGTTATTATGAAGGAATCATTTACAGTTTTTAAGTTATTTATTGTAAGAGAGAGAAAGATTATTAAGGCATAGCTTTACAATAGATACTTGACTGTGTCCGTAAGCAGTAAATTATGTTAAATTTTTATTAGTGATAACAGCTGCTGGTTGTCTCATTTTATTTCTTTAATTTCAAATATGTAATATAGTTGTGTTTGGAGCAATTCTTTATACAGTATCAGTCTGTTTTGCATCTCAAGTTTCCAGTCAAATCACATCTGAAATACAGTTTCTACATTTCTACATTGTATATTATTAGAAAAATGTTGATTATTTCTAATTACACATTTCAGTTGAATCATCTTTTTCCTTAAATAATATTCCAAATCATGATTGTGCATATTACACCTTCCTGATTAGTCTGATCATTTTTTAATTAACTTTTCTTTTTTGTGACTTTTGTGACTTTTTATTATTGGTTTTATAAACGTAATTAATCAGTAGTTAATTGTAGGTTTAGTATTCAGAAATTCAATAAAGGCTTCAATAATGATACCTCATAACTCTGAAAATTATCTTCTGATTTATATTTCAATAAATGCCATATTTTGGATTAGATTTATATGACTAACTTCATAAGCTTTTTTTTTAGTTACTCTTATGTCCCCTCTGTTTCATTGACTGTAAGATACTGACTTATGCTTTACTGTTTGAAACAGGGTTGATTTAGGCATTTTTAAGATGAAATATGAGACACTGAAAGATCAAAGTTGTACTGAAGGATTACATTTACTAAGGATGGAGTAAGTCTCTACCTAGGCTATTAGTTAAAGGCTGCCGTGTCAAGAGGTTTGCTGCCAGTGCAGAAAACAATAAAAGCAACTGCAACAAGCATTTAATGGGGATAGGGAGGAACACAAAATATAGGCCAGATGGTAAAATATTTATAGCAGAATTTATAGAAGTGTAAAGATGTTCTGAGAGCATTACACAACAACAGGCAGAAAAACAACAGGTGTTGCATTTTTTAGGTCTGAATTTACTCAGTAAAAAACAATATTA
>VXAX01001928.1:309400-427925 GCA_013399835.1 Leptocoma aspasia
GGCCTCCTCCTACCTATGAGGAGACGGAGCTGAAATTACTTTATCTTTCTGATATTGTAAACTATTCACACACATTCCCTGGACGAAGCAGCAGCAGGAGCATGGAATGCTCTCTGCTGAGCAGATATAGAAAAATACTAGAATTATGGAGTCATTTTAATAAATCATATTAGCCTTCTGAAATTGTCGTCAAGAGTCTTTTCTTCAATGCATGGACCACAATGATAATCACCAACCTCTGAATGTGACCATCCAACCAATTTCTTCTTTCCATCATACAATCTACCCATCAAATCAATCTCTCTGGCTTAAAGGGAAGGATCTTGTGAGGGACCATGTCAAAGACTTTACAGAAGTCCAGATAGATGGCTCATAAATCCAGATTTGTAGCCCTTCTCTTGTCCAGTGCTGTAGTCACTCCATCATAAAAGGCCACTAGGTTGGTTAGGTGGGACTTGCTATTGGTTACAGTAACTTGCTGTTATGATCACCACTATACTGACAGAAATATTCTGTCTACTAAAATAAAACAATCTATTAAAAATCCTTTATTGTTTTATTTGTAATTCTGAAATCATTGTTAGAAGTTCATACATAGAAATAAATTATGTATAGTAAGACAGCTTTGTAACTAAAAGGTAGTGTGATTGTGGCTCTTTTTTAACCTCTAGATGGTTTGCTGGGAACTGGGTTGGTGTAACAGTTTGTAAAATATTACATCTCCTGTTTTGAGATTTTAATAGGTCAAAATCAATGGTAACATGCTGTAACTATTTCTCAAATACCATTTGCAGATATGTATTTAAAAAATAAGCCCATTTTTTATTAGAAACAGATTTCCATTCCACAAGCGAGCACCATCCCTAATTAGCAATCTTTGGGAGAAGGCAGAAATGTAACTGCATCTTGACCTATCTTTCACTGTTTGAAGGAGATGCCATATTACTGAATTTGAAATTATAACAGTTTCATATTATATCCCTTTGAAAATATAAAAAATATTTAAAATTTCAGAGCCTTTTAAGTTTCAAGGCTGTCAATTCAAATTTATTTTGTGAAGGAAAAGAGTCATAAGAATAATTCTTGACTATACCCTTCTTCATCTGTTGAGTGTGCAGTACTTTTACTCTTGGGAATTCACAGTCAAATAAAGCAATCAGAGCAGGATACAAGTGCACTGGGCAATTCTGTAAACAGACATGACTGCATTTTAAAACTGAAGTCAACAGAAACGCATTCAGATTTGGGGTTTTGTTCATTTTTTTATTTGACTTTTTTTCTTAGTAGAGTTCTTTTTGGTGTGGTCTTTGTCTCTAAATGTTCAGCAAGTTACATAATTGAAGAAAAAAGAAACCACACCTTGAGTCAAAGTAGAAGAGTTGTTAAGAGTGATGGGAAGCTTAGATCCCTATTTAAGGTGTGTAAGTGATGCTTAAAGAGAGGAAGGATAAATACCCTCCTGCTCTATAATGTTTCCCATTGTGTTCAGCTGAGTGCTATAAATAGCAACTAAACTAGAATGTGTNTTTACAGAAGTCCAGATAGATGGCTCATAAATCCAGATTTGTAGCCCTTCTCTTGTCCAGTGCTGTAGTCACTCCATCATAAAAGGCCACTAGGTTGGTTAGGTGGGACTTGCTATTGGTTACAGTAACTTGCTGTTATGATCACCACTATACTGACAGAAATATTCTGTCTACTAAAATAAAACAATCTATTAAAAATCCTTTATTGTTTTATTTGTAATTCTGAAATCATTGTTAGAAGTTCATACATAGAAATAAATTATGTATAGTAAGACAGCTTTGTAACTAAAAGGTAGTGTGATTGTGGCTCTTTTTTAACCTCTAGATGGTTTGCTGGGAACTGGGTTGGTGTAACAGTTTGTAAAATATTACATCTCCTGTTTTGAGATTTTAATAGGTCAAAATCAATGGTAACATGCTGTAACTATTTCTCAAATACCATTTGCAGATATGTATTTAAAAAATAAGCCCATTTTTTATTAGAAACAGATTTCCATTCCACAAGCGAGCACCATCCCTAATTAGCAATCTTTGGGAGAAGGCAGAAATGTAACTGCATCTTGACCTATCTTTCACTGTTTGAAGGAGATGCCATATTACTGAATTTGAAATTATAACAGTTTCATATTATATCCCTTTGAAAATATAAAAAATATTTAAAATTTCAGAGCCTTTTAAGTTTCAAGGCTGTCAATTCAAATTTATTTTGTGAAGGAAAAGAGTCATAAGAATAATTCTTGACTATACCCTTCTTCATCTGTTGAGTGTGCAGTACTTTTACTCTTGGGAATTCACAGTCAAATAAAGCAATCAGAGCAGGATACAAGTGCACTGGGCAATTCTGTAAACAGACATGACTGCATTTTAAAACTGAAGTCAACGGAAATGCATTCAGATTTGGGGTTTTGTTCATTTTTTTATTTGACTTTTTTTCTTAGTAGAGTTCTTTTTGGTGTGGTCTTTGTCTCTAAATGTTCAGCAAGTTACATAATTGAAGAAAAAAGAAACCACACCTTGAGTCAAAGTAGAAGAGTTGTTAAGAGTGATGGGAAGCTTAGATCCCTATTTAAGGTGTGTAAGTAATGCTTAAAGAGAGGAAGGATAAATACCCTCCTGCTCTATAATGTTTCCCATTGTGTTCAGCTGAGTGCTATAAATAGCAACTAAACTAGAATGTGTGCCCCTGCATGGAGGAGAATATGCAAAAGCATATTGGTGTATTTGTAGTAGTAATTCCACACAGTCACTCTGAACTAAGAGAGTTATGATTCAATGAGAAATCTGTTCTCTGTCTGAACTTGAATTTCAAAATTCCTGTCAGGTTTATAATGTTTCAGTGTTGTACATGCTTTTCCTTATACATACAGTGTGTTTTCTTATAAGTTCTCTATCATTACCATTTTCAGCATTATTTCTAATATTTCATTATCCCATGTGATAAATTTAGCAATTGAAATTACCTTTATATCAGGGAAAAGGCAGTAAATAATTCAGAACTAAACCAAATATTGTTCATTCTTCAGATATGCAAATTACAAAGCTATGAAAAAGATTTATTCTGTCATGTGTATTCATGTATTTTATCACACTGAGAAAGTAAAATAATGATTTGAATATATCAACAGAAGAATCCATCAAATAAGAAACACATTAAGATATTACTAGAATAATAAAACTGAAACCAATATGTTTGGTTTCAAGGATACCACAGAAATGCAAAATTCCTAATGACCTTACTAAAGGTCAAAGGGAGTTATTTCTTCTACCATTTTGAGGCCACATCTGAAACACTCGTCCAGTTTTCAGCTTCTAAATTGAAAAACATTACCCATATTGTCCAGAGAGGTTTGTGGAAATATATGATTTGTGGAGGTATCTTTGGACATACACAGAACTAGAGTAGACAATCCCCTGAGCAACCTAAATTGGTGTTGAATTTGGAGCTAGTCTGAATTGCAATTGGATTGGATGCCAAAATGTTTAATTTTATGAGTAAATTATTTCTATAATGGAAGTAATTTAAAAACTAAAGCCACTATAGCTAAAAAAAAAGAAAACAAAATTGATTTAAATATATAACCAAAAAAAGCGTGCTGTTTAACAAAATGTGCAAATTTTTCCTTAAATTGCTCCCTAATGTATGTTTTTCTGGGTTGCTTCCTGAGAACAGGTGTGAATGAAGCTTTATGCCGTGCTAATGCTCTTTAGCATTCTGTTAGCTCTCAAGTGGGACATGACATCTGAAAGAGACCTACAGCCTTTATGAGGAGCTGTTCTTTTGGAATTGGCCACAACAGAAGAAACTTGCTTTTGGGTTTAACAAAAGATTTTATGAGCTTCAGAGAGCTGAAATGCTGCACTTGAGGTACCTTTATGCTAACTGCCTTAGCTTTACAATGGAGGAGCAAACAACAATCCATACCAGCTTACTGCATCAATTAAAAAAAACTCAATTATACTCTGTGTCTACACAAAGTTGTTATTTTTTGAACAAACTATTTGCTAGTCTGAGCAGTAATCCCGTGTTGGAGTGTTCTGTTTAATGGAGTGTAAGCAGCTTTAGCATGAGCCAGCATGGTGTGCCAGGATGCCACATCACAGACTAGCCATGATGTCATTTACTTCCTTTGTTTAAATGGAGTTGCATCAGCCACTGTTTCCATTCTGTGATCTCTTTTTCTCATGTAAAAAAAACGTATTTCCTTCTTTGCCTTTTAATTGTGGTATCTTAGGTATTTTGAGATATGTGCCCCACAGAGTTAAACAATTTCTGATTCGATTGCTTTAGTCTGTTTGATTAACATTCTTACTTATCTGAGAGTTAGGTTAAGCCTCAATAGTTACTAATACAGTAGAGTTCTGTGACACAGGCATGGGTGAGAGATTTTCTCTGTATTTTGACAGCCTGAAGAGAGGATGTTAACAAAAAACAAATGACTGGTAAACAAGAATGAAAAAAATGGAGAGACCAGTGTCTGCTGTTCAAGGGGTCATTGTTTCAGTAGAGGAACAAGGACTGTGAGGAAGTTGCCAATGGAAAATCTGTATCTCATGAGGCATTACCAGGGAAAAAGAGCCATAGCAAAGTAAGCAGTTCTCTCTTGGCTCTCTTAATTGTAGCATAGCCTTCAAGCTGGTACTGTAAAACAAATTACTGCAGTGTATCCCATCATTACCAGTGGCTAATATATTGAATATTCTGTATCCCTGTTTAGTCAAACCAGCACCATCACAATATAGATTTCAGCATCCCTGCTCCAGAGCTCTGCAAAGGATTTATGTCTGACTATGTATGTCCTAAGTAGTCCTGACTTTATCCAAGTATTGTTGTAGGCAGTCTAGTCTGTTATCTACAAATGAATATTGTATGCCACTGTTTTCTGTCCCCTGCAACTTATTTTTGGAGATGGGGAGTTGGTTCCACCAAGGAATAGTTCCAGTTCTTAGACTTCCTTACCCAGTTATACTCTGCTGTGTAACTGCAAAGGCAATCTAGAGCCTGGTGACTGATGTACTTGGGAAAGAAGAGACTAGAAGGCATGAAGCAATAAAGTATTGCCTAATTGGATTCTCTGTTTAGTGATCATACAGGAAATATCTGGAAGTAGGTATTTTTGGCATATGTCAATCATAACCTTGTCAGTATGTTGATACAGTTCTTATGCATCATTCTGGTATCTGGTATTCTGGTATCCGTATTAAATGTAGGAAACAGAAATTCAGGGGAAGTTAAGTTCCTGTTTTGATAAAAAACTAACTAATACAGTAACCAGAATGAGATCACATTTGCTCATGTTTCTGTCAGCTGTTCCTTACTGCATATCTGCTTCTAGCACATGGTTAGCCAGCGTGCCGATGCTAAGGGACCTAGAACATTGATGCTGTAACACTGTGCTGTTGTGTTATTGCTCAGACTTCCTCAACAGACAGGGGGACTCTGAGGCATGGCAACCTGAAATAAAGCTTTAATAGTATTTTGTTTAAAGCAATAGCCAGTGGTTTTGTTCTGCATGGAGGGGAGGGGAGGAGAGGAGAGGAGAGGAAGAAAAGAAAAATTTTAAACCAAACATAAACTCCAAATTAAATTACTCATTTATCATTTGTAAGTATGGGCCAATGCCTTATCATATACCTGAAATACTGCAGTATTCACATGTTCATTTAATAAAGGATAACTACCTCAAGGATTTCACATACAAAGAATTACAAGGGAGCGAATTGTTGTAAATCCATTGCTCCTCAGAACCCTAGGCATTACCCCCTCTGGGCTCAATGCCTGTAAAAATACTTCTGTTTTATTTCTTTGAGCTGTAATGCTGTCACTCCTGCTGGGGTTTACCACTGAATGCCTGCGCTTAGGAGCACACCTGTAGAACAGCTCCTGCACTGCGAGGAAAATGGGACTGTAGCATAACTGCTTATTTGGCCTTTGCTCAGTCTAAACTCCAGTTCACTGAGTACTTACTCCCCTAGCAGTGCTACTCACCATTGTTTGCTCTCAGACTTAGCCAAAGTTCTGCACTTTTTCCCCTAGTAATGTGGAAAACTTCTAAAACTAGTAGAAAGACAGAATTATACTGTATGGTTCCTGGCTATGCATATGTAACACTGAATAAAATTTTCCATCTAGGCACAAAAGTGAAATCACTTCTGTGGTGATTTATATTATTTTATTTTTCAGTATAAGTTCACTTTGGGGACCACAGCAATAGAAAAATGCAGTAGAACAATCTCCATATGGAATGAATTAAAACTGGTGAAGGAAGAGTACTTACTTCATTTGAGAAAAGTTTCTGTGATCCTAAAGCTGTATAAATAATAATGTGAAAATCTGTCAGCCTCCTTATTCCTTCCACTATTCAATGAGGTGCTCACTTTGCTTTGGGATTATAGATGGTAAGGAAGATTTCTCTCTGAAAGTGGAATAGATGTTTATTGGATGTTAAGATGCATGAAAAAATACTATTGGAACCATCTGAGACCAGGCTAATAATTATACTTTTTTTTGTAAGGGGAAAGAAAAAGAAAATGTTTTTCTTATAGCAAACAGAACCCCACATTAATGGAAGTTTTGAAATATCCTGCCAGGAATTGCTTTGCAAGCATTTTGGGTATCACTTATAAGTTTTGATATTATATTTATAATAATATTTTTCTAAATTAATCTATCACAGACAGTTAAATTTCTAGTGTAATTGTAATAAGAAATATTCAGAAAATATTGAAATAATGAAATTTTGAAATAAACAGTTGCAAAGAAGAGAGGATGATAGATTTTTTTTTTTAATTTTGGAATAAACATATTTTCGGGGTTAGGATATTTGGACTTGCAGATCATATTGTTGTATAATAGTTATATAGTTATATAAGAATTGGTGATGGAAGAAAGCCCTTCACACTGAAATACTGCATGGCCATCCAAGATGAATAAGAAGTCAAACAACTTTTCATCACTTTGACAAATGCAGTCAATACATGTTTCTATCAGATTTGGGATGGGGGAGGGATGTTATTTGTTAGAGGATTTCTCCCTTTCAAGAAACATCACTTCAGTCTTTCTACAGCTTAGCTTAAAATTCCTTTCCATCAACACCTGATCTCTTCCAGCGTTATGGCAGTAGCAGTGGGACTACCAGTGACAGATGATCTGTTTAAATAGAGTGGTGTTGTCTTTTGAGACTGTAGCATTTCCCTAATAGGCTGTCATGTGGTCTTATAGGACTGTTTGATTGCATCTAAAATTATTTATTTAAATGGATGTAAATGAGCTACATATTCAGGTTTATATAGAGCAGTAGAAGCTGTTACAATTTTGCTTTTGTGATCTAATGAAAGTTTTTGTTATTGTGCACATCCTAGTGCTACTTAATTATATGAGTTCAGAATTAATATCCCCCATACTGGTCTTTTAATTGGGTGGAATATAAACATCTGTGTTCCTGACGGTGTTTCTCTTTAGCAGTTACATTAAAAGTTTATTTGATGACAGCAATAGAATGATTATATTAAATACAAGTTGAAATTATGTCTACTTTTATTACACAAAACAATTTACAAAACCTCTCCTAATCAGAATACAGTTACTGCTATATGATAAAAAAACCTATCATAAGTTATATAAAGTCATTAAAAGAATCATGCAGACAAGAGTCATTAACTGTGTACATTTATCTAATGAAAATGGAAAGCAAAAATCTCTGAACTGATTCATAATCATTTGGGCTGAGGGCTCATAATCAGGGATGTGGCAGATAAAAAAACTGATTAAAGGCTTGAACATGGTGGAAATATTATGGAGATGTGTGTGACACACTGCCAAAATAAAAAAACCTTACTGAATGATATCTACTTGCATTTTCAATTATTTTGTCACTTTCAAAATGGTTCTATGGAATTACTCGTCTGTCAGCAGTTCAAACAATACAATAAAGTAATTTTTACACATGATATGGGTGCTTGGCAGGTACATTGTGTGATGAGAGTGTAACTTCCAAGATTTTTTATTCAGTGACTACAGCAATTTTATCATTTCCTGGGAGCTGGTATTGTCTTCCAAGAAAGGAGTGGGGTTGTTCTTTCTCTGTATAGTGATAGCATGTGGAATCTTCTCTGATTAGTTTCTGTTTTAGTATTTGTAGAATCACAGAATGGTTTGGGTTGGAAGGTACCTTAAATATCATCTGGGCAGCGACACTTTCCACTAGGCCAGGTTTCTCAGAGCCATATCCAGCCTGGCCTTGAAGACTTAATCTATCTGTGAAGAGCTTATGCTTAGGGTGGGTTATCCAGTGACTTCAGGTTCATACTACAGTGCCATAGTAAGGACTGTGACTATAACATATAAATAAATTGTACCAAAGAGATACATTGTAAAAAGTTTCAGAAGAGGATTTTGAACATGGACTGTTGGATAACCAGTCAGGTACCTAAATAACTCATCTGAAGAGAGCAAATCCTTTGTCTGAGACTGTTAATGTCTTGAGGATCAAACTAAGATTGCATTTTTTAGGATGTGTGGTTTATAAAGATGGCGAGGTGCAATGTGTGTGTCTCTTTTTTCACGTTGGCACATAAGGTGCTGCATTGGTGGTAAATTCCAAGCTTGCTGTTCCTAACAGGCTTCACAGCTGCCTGTAAGAAAGAGTGGAAGAAGGTTGAGGCATGTGCTCTGTGAGGATAATTGAGGACAGTTATTCTCCCACCTTTATTAGATTCATTTATTGTCAAGTATAACACAGGCCAGTTTTTTATTTTATAATAATTATGTGAATTCATGTCTCAAACCAATATACTAAAAATGGCAGCATTAACCTAGTAGTAGGAAATATTTAAAAAACCTCTTGGCAAGTACTTATAAAAACTGTTACTGCAGATTGAAAATCAAGTGTTTCTTCAATATAATATGCCACTTATATGAAAAAATGATCTTAAAACATACCTAAAAGGAATGCAGTTATTTTCCTGAACTTATTAAAGCAAGGACAGAAATGGCAGCTATTTTGATGGAAAACATAAACTCCCCGGTAAGTAAAGGTGAAATAGAGTTTCAACAATGATAAAATTGTTGAAATTATAATTTTCACTGTACAATGATAATTTTCACTATACAAAGTAAGCTGCAGTGAACAAAGAATGAAATATGAGTTTATTCAGAATGGATGAGTCATGTTACACATAAACTGCTGCTTTTCTTTATATTTTAAAAAGGTATTCATTTCCTTTTTGTCAGTTTGAAATAATTGAAATTAATATTAAGCTTTGAGGTTACAGTTTTTACATGTTTACACAAACATTTTTTGTTAATCATAATAATTGACATACTCACATTAACTCAAAATGTTGAAAAATCAAGTCGCAATTTCAGTTATTTCAGGATTTCTTTTTTTCTTATTATTTTTTATTCTCTCTTTTAGAATTGGGTAGAAAAAGCAGAGAAACAGCAACTGTTGTCAGACACCCTTGACCTTTCCGAGCTGTTTCATCCAGACACATTTCTCAATGCCTTACGCCAGGAGACTGCAAGGTGAGGGGAAAATAATGTGCCTATTTGGGCTAATGTGCCATTGTTCCTTATGTGTGAGGATGGTTATTTCATTTTCAGGACAGAGATGCAAAAAGGTATGTCAATTGCTGTCATCAATCATCTTATTTTTATTTCTTGCCTTGAAGTAAAATAGCTGTTACCTGTTTAAATGCTGATTGGTTTTTTTTCCTTCAGTTAGAGATGTATTTTTCTTCAAAGTAAGACTTAGTATCATATAGTACACACTGAAAATACATTGGGTTTGGTTTTGTGTTTGGTATCCTGTTGTTACACATCTGTAAGATTTACTGTATGTGTGTTTCCATTGCAGAGTAATGAGGTGTTCAGTGGACAGTCTTAAATTTACAGCTTCATGGAAAGGGCGAATACAGGAAGGCAAACTCCAAGTTAAGGTATTTTACTAGAATCTTTCACTAGGATTTTATGAGGATGTTTTATCAGTATAGTCCCAGTCATCTGTCTGTAAACTTCCTGGAAAACTGAGTTATAAATAATTGGTGTACCTGAGACAAAAAGGCTGGTTAGTGGTATACAGATACTAAAATGGCGGTGCAAAATTCCACAGAAATTAAGAAAAGAAAGCCATTATCTGTTTTCTCCTCCCCGGTCACTGTTCTCATTTTAAAATTAAGCTTATTGCTCCATTCTCTTCAACCACCTCTTAGATGAAAATTGAAGCTGCAGTTTCATGAGTTAAAATCTCGCTCTTGTCCAGGTAGATGAGTGCCTTGTAGCCAGAGGAAATACACATGTAAATCTGTAAGTCTAAGGCCATGTGTAAGCATTTATTTAATCCTGAAAAGAGACTACTAAGGAAGTAAACCAAAGTAAACTATAAGATGACTAGTTTTTGATATGATAAAAACACAACAAATTTTTAATGACCAGTTAAGCCTACAGCCAGCAGCCATAAACTCACCACTGATTGCTTTGACAGCAAAGTAGAGATGAATCCTCAAATGTTTTAATTTAGCTTCTTAGCATTCCAGGTAAAACTGCTGCTCTGGTCGGCACAGGTCTTTGTGCACCTTTTGTGTACTTTTGTAGGGAATTGACAAAATAAGTTTCCTGTGCTGTGTCTTCCTACAGGTATGTTGGTCCCAAAATAATGCTGCGCAGCTCCAAGTTGTGTGTTCAGCATGGAGTATGGCCCTTAAAACCACATCCTCACAGAGACACTCGTGCCCAATGCAGGGCACTCAACAGCAACTGTGGGCTCACGTGCAGCTGAAGCAGGGATTGCTGGATTAGGAGAGAGAGAACAAGTGGCAGGGTACCTTCTCTGCCCTGATAATGCAGACAGACACAAAGTTGTGGGAGATATTAGGGTTCTGGGCTGGCTCCTGACACTGTCAAAAATTATTAATACAAAATATATAAGATTTCACATTCCTAAAATATTATATTGTAAAGCCAGTGAAGATAACTGTAATCATCCAATCTGCCCAAAGTCTTTTGAACTTTGTTGAATTAATTCCTGTTGGAACTAGAGAATAATTTTGCAAATTCTTCAATGTTGATATTTAAATAAGACTAATGGTTGCCTGCTTCATTTTGTAAGAAGCATGAGAAGACAGGGGTCTAGAACTTGGCGATAAATAAACCAGGGGACTTTTAGGGCTTGGTATAAACCTGGTGTATGACAAACCTCGGAGCCTGCATGGTCTGAGGCTACAGATTCAGCCAAGGCTTCTAAGGCCGTAGCAGGAAGTCAAAACTGAGTTTCACAGCTCAGACCAGTCACTCCAGTAGGCTAGCTATCAGCTGCAGACTGTAGAAGCTTGAAGTTCTTCAAAACCATGTTAACGTTTTTGAAAAATGTCCGAAGTCAATGTCAAGTACCTCAACTCCTAAATAACATTATCTCAGTATATTCATATATTAAAAATTATCACAATATTTTACAGTTGCCAGATTGAAATAACTGCTTGGCAAATAAAGAATGAGAGGAAAGAGTTCTGTAACAGTACTCCAGTTTTTATTAAACTTCTAACTGAAGTTTAAAATGTTTTACTGTCTGAGAATTTATGTGGTAATTTTTTGGCAATGCTAGTTAAAGTACACTGTTAGCAGTCTATATCATGTGTAGGCAAAAAGGTTAATGTATATGATCTACTGCTTTACAAAAATGTGTCATTTTCTAAGAGGGATTGAAAATCAAAAGAGAATTTTGTTTAAGAGGAAATTCTCTGGCCCGGGAATAGAACAAGCAGTTAGGTGAGTGGTTATTTTTAGCAAAACATAAGAATCCTGTCAAATTTCTTCACTTGATTTGAATATTATCTTTTCCTCTGTAAGAGAAATACTCATTGATTCTCTGTTAGTAAGAAATCACTAGTATTTTCACTGCTCCTTTTAATCTTTGATGAACAGAAAGGCTTTGGAACCCTTTGCAATGCTGAATATTTAGATTTCCCTACCATGAGACCTTCCTCATGCTCATGGAGAACTGAGGGGAAACTTTCCCATTACTAAAGCTGTGTACCACTAGGACTATAACTAGGGCATAAAAGTGTCATTGATTCAGAAAAATAATTCTCTAAAATGTGTCTTGTTTGATAAAGATCCTCTGGATTGTACATTAAGGTTGGTTCACCAGAGCAGTAACAATTTTAATACTGGTAAAGTAAATGTTTTATCTGCAGTTTCAAGAATTCAGACTAACCTTGTTGAATTGGAACCTATTCCAAGGGGGAACTCAAAAAAAAAAAAGAATTCCATCAGCAGAATAGATAAGTCCTTAAACACATACTGTGGTGAGATGGCTGGGACCTTGTTTTATCCCACCTAAATCAGAAACTGTAGCTCACCAGACTCCCCTACAGGAACCAGACCATGGTATAGGCTATTCTGAGGTTTATCAGTCTCAATTGATGCTAATGGTGTTATTTCACAAGAGACTTGATTCTCTACTCACAGAGTTGGGGGATCCTGTTTCAGGGTCTGGGAGAGTTTTGCTCAAGTCCCCGAAACAACAAATGTTTAAAAGCCTAATAGAATGTCTCTGTTGAAGGATTGGCAGAAGTAGGAATGCAGGTGAATTTAAACCTGATAGTCACACATACTTCTTATGACTTAGTAAAACTGTCAGGTATGGTTTTGAAGACATGTTCTTGAAGATTTTTTCTTACTTTTAATTTTAAAAGGTTTTGAGGGCTTAGAATTTGTTCTGTGATAAGGAAAAGAAGAAGGAGATTTCCTTATGACCTGTGTGATGAAAATGCTTTCATCACACAGATTTTTTAAAAATCACACAGAAATTTTAAAAAATGGCATCAAGCTTCAGCAATTGTCGATGATTGATCTTTCTATACCTAAAAATACAAATAATTTACCTTGTGATCATCTGTAAGTTAGAAGCATGCAGTGCTAGAGCTGTCACTGAAACTGCAAAGTAGGCAGTGGAACACTCAATCAGGCCAAGAACAGGCCTTAGTCTTATATGAATTATCAAATCAGATGTTAAATTATCAGTGTTAATTTAGGTGATGGTTTAGATGTGTGATATGGAGTGGACCTCCTCCAGTAGGATGTGATGAATATTTGATTTAGAATCTATCTGTATAAAATTACCTTCTTCAATATCACTTAGAATCAATCTGTATGAAATTACACTTTCTTTAATATCACTCCAGGTTGTTTTAACAAAAGGTACTGAAAATGTATGGCTATTGCACTATAATCACATATTGATATGCAAATACCTCTCTTCTGTTTGCTTTGTGCACTGATTGTGCTGTTGTAGGAAAGCAGGTAGTCATTCCTTTTGGCATTCCATTTTCTGTATTGTAGAAAAGAGTGAAAAAAAGGAAGACACATGGCAAGAGACTTATTGGGTAGTGAGTAATATGGCCTCGGGTAGAACTTAATATACATAGTGAAAAATAAAAAATTATTGAGAGTCTCAAATACACAATATGAGTATTAATATCAAAACTATACTCTTAGCAACTGAGAGATATTATTATTATAAGGCATCCTGAGAGGTCTTTTTTAACAGTATACCTCCATCCTGAAATATCAATAAATTAATTATGGAGCTCTGTAGAGGTAATGAAGTGAAAATATGACTTTCTGAAGTCTGCTGCAGTTTGCATCGTGTCATGGAAAATTATGGCATTAATCAGTAAGGGAAAATCCGTTGCAGAGAGTTTGAAATTTGGAAACAGACATGCTTTGGACCATGGTATCAGCACACTTTCTACAAAGTTATTTTAAAGAAACATAGTCTGGAATGTGTAAAAATAACTTTTTTGAACCTAAACTAGTACTGATAGTTGTGAACTGCAAAATTCTTTGTAAGAATTAAAAACTATGGTCAACTTCTGCCATTGTTCTCTGATAAGTTTCAAAGATACTATGATTATATTACAGATGCTGTGAAATTCATGTCTTTCATAGTACTTGTAATTTCCCTATCCTGTTTATTATAGAAATGAAAACATGGCTATGGGCGTACTCAGCCAGATGGTATTGGAAAGTACATTGTTCTAGTATTGTTTGGGTTTTTTTTAATGTCTTTTCATATTGAATAAAAGTAAAAATTTGGTCTTAATCTTCTACCGTTAGTTTCTCCCATTGGTTGAAGTTTTCCAGGAGATCAAATTGTATATTTTACATAACTGTGATGTCAAAGGGATTGCCAATATCAAAAGAAGAAACATGCAGTAAAATTTTTTCAATAGGTGACCCACTTCTATAGAAATTTCTTTCAGAGATGTTCAGGATGGCCAGACCTTCGAACACCCTAGCAACAAACTTTAAAACCGCTTCATTAGACCAGTCTTCGTGCAATAACTTTGCCAAGGTTATTTATTAAACTATGGTCCATAAAAATATTACCTGCAGAAAGCAAGAAGGTCAGAACGAATAACATAGGAGACGAATATTTCTAAAATTTCTGTGAAAATTAGACAAAAAGTCTACTCTGAATTTGGGGTTTCCATTTGGGGTCATTTTGGTGGTTTCACTGTAAGTCCTAGTCTGTATGAAGCACAGATTGCTCCAAAGAACATTGTCACTTCTCTGGTCACTGTCTGTCCACGGAGAAACACAGCTTTGTCCTGTATTTTTTTTTAAAGCCATGTTTTATAGCATTTTTTTTCATATTAGAATATGCAACTTGCACATTGTAAGGAAGAGTCCTCAACTCAGTGTTTAAAGAGAAATATGAGTTTAAGGAAGCAAATTCTTGAAAAGTGTAATGCCTATCTACAATCAAAAGAATAATTAGGTATTAAAAATTCAAAATGTAATCTTAGCTAGTTTACAGTTAATGTATAATTAATGAAAAACACCTAACAGAAAGCATTGCTTTTCAAGCATGACAGTAACCCCCATTGTGGTACTGTTTAATTCCATCTTTTCATGTCAAATAAATAATTTTAGAATACTAAAATTACCTCAGGAAATTATATCCATTATATCTTCTATGACATTGATCTGGATTGTAGCATCGTACTTTAACCCCTTTTTGCAATCTGATAGATGTTTCAAATTTTCTTGCAAGGGAAAATATATTAGAAAATGACATTTTCCTCTATTTTGCTTATGTGATCACTCATCCAATTTCCAGCAGCAATGTATTTCCTAATTCCAGCATTACTTTATGAACCTTGCATTTGGTGAAAAGAAACCTCAATATGATAAATTTAATTCAGGGCTTTAGTATGATAGTATAACAGACAGGTGATTTTCAGATTGTTGCTTCTGTTAGAGATCTGCTGCATCTGGAGAGTTAGCCTTTTGAAAAGCTGCATGAAAGTTATTATTGAATTGAATTAAATTTTATTACTGTTAAAACTGAAGTTCTCACTTCAGGAAGCCAAAATGGCTATTATTATTATTATTATTNAGTATTTATACTGGGGAGAATAAAACTATCATCAAATATTGGAATTTTTTTAAGGAATCTAGAATAGGTGGTTAGATGTCACTAGCTTGTGGAAGGCTCCAGAGGAGAAAAAATAGAACATGCAATTCAGAGGCTGAAATTACTTAATTAAAAGAAAACACTTGAAACATGTTGCAAATAAAGCATTGCATAGTTACTTAAGCATCTGTAGTTCTTATTTAATTTTTTGCCAAACAGCAGTATATCTAAGAAATCTTGAGTTTGTTAAATAAAATTTTCTCTCATGCTATTTCAATATATTTTGTTTGCCTCTGCTGAAGCTGTGTTGTTGCACATTCCATTCTTTGAAAGCTGTGCTCAGACTTCCAAGCAGGAAGTCGTGCTTAGCGCAGTGATTGTTCTTCTCTTCTTCTTGACATTGTAATGATTGCGAACTTGGCTGTTGCTATCATAATTCCATTAATCTAATGCCAGGCAACTGCAGTTTCATAATTGATGACATTTACAGGTATTTTTCTCCGACATTTCAAAGAATGTGAATCCAAATCAGAGGAAGTTCACAGTGAAGTGTGGTCCAGATCTTGCTTTCAAATCATGTTTCCTATTCTCACAAAGAACATAACAGTAATTAATTTCCTGTTATTTAAAAATTTGGTCACAGTAAAAAGTTACATCATTTATTAAAGCACAGTGTAATCATTATTGACATTTTAATTCTGTTATTTATGTTTGAATATTTTATATTTCCATGGCAGATCAGTGGCTTACAACTGGAAGGTTGTCGTTTCGATGGAAATCGACTTACAGAAAATCTGCATGATTCTCCCAGTGTGTCATCTGTTCTCCCTTGTTACATGGCCTGGATTCCACAGGTACTAAATTATTAAAAGCCCTAAACTTTCAAGACCCATAATTTGTTTTTTTCTGTGTAGTAGCTTTTCAGTATGATGTTGCTGACCTGTTTTCTTTTCATTTCAAAATAAAAATCCCAGTCTTTACTAGGAAAAGCAGTTACTTTATTTGAAACAGAAGCTTGTAATTTTGTTAATATTCTTCAGCTTACGTTGCTTGGATGGAGACAAGGGCTTTATTTCAGTCATACCTTTTTTTCTTTGTCTTTTAAAAACATTAGCATATTTTCAAACCTGTACTTAGTAAATGGATACATGTGTTTGGGAGTTCATTCCTAGAATATATTTTCTTTGCATTTTAAATATTAAAGTAAAATGCAGCAGCAATAAAAAAATAGAGAATATGATGTGAGCTATAAGCAAAGAAAGCCTTTCTCCTACTTAAACTAATTTTAAAAAGTGCCAGTGCTTGCAGATTTTAAGATGAATGCAAAGTAATCCAAACAGTAAAAACTGTTACTGCTTCTGCCCTCCAATTGGCATAGCAATCGCTGATAAATACCACAAAAAGTCACATAGAATGTATTCAAGGATGTGTCTTTTAACTAAAAAATTGCTTATTATAGAATTCATACAACCTCCATTTAGGAAGCCCATCCCATTAGAAGGCAGCTAGGATAAATGTGTCCAGGTGTGACTCTAGAGACAGCCTAGCCCACTATGATGACCTTTGTATATTGTGATAGATAGTGTGCAAGGAGCTCCATTGCTAACACAGTGCTGTATCCCAGCTTTTTTTTTTTTTTCCCTCTCATTGTTATTTCCAGCAGGGGGAATATAGCATTATATTATAGTGCAGCATTAGAAGTATAAAGGTCGACAGATTTAGACCTTGATCACAGAAATAAATGCTAGCCACCATCTGCACCATTGCTCTCAGCTTGGTTAGGAAAGAAAATACTGAAATTTTTTTAAAAAGGACAAAAAATGAAAACATCACAAAACCTCTTACAAAGTTGACCAGTGAATGATTTTTCAGTTTTTCAGTATTTACAGGATCTGGTTTTTTCAGATAAATAAACAGATCTCTAATTTACATGACAGGTGGTGCATGGGATAAATACAGAATTGCCAGACATTCTAATATAGTCACCTCCACCATTCTCAGTGGTGGGTGGTGGAAGATGGTAATGTGTGGTTTTCCATGGTAACACCAAATAGAAACACATTTTAAATGAGAATTCTAAGTAGTCCTCCCATTGTTCTGAATAACATTCATCTTATGTTTGAAATAAAACAGATTTTTTAGTGTTTTTCTGAATAAGACTATTTTTTAAACTTCAAATGTAGCATCCAAAAGCTATATGTGAAATCAGCAGAGGGCTTTATCTATAAAATTAAAAAATGAGATACTTCAATAATCAATGAATTAAACTTTTTAAAATGTACTTATATTTGAAATGAACAGCAACTGACATCTTTGTGTTGGAAAAAAAATATAGTTCTTATAAAACACAGGGCATAACTTGTCAACTGCCCAGTTTTTAAATACAAAGTGTCTCTAAGGAGAGTTTTCTGAATTGGTGTACCCTTGAGTTGTTTTACAATCACTGTAAAAATTGACTATAATCAAATACTGTGCTCAGAAACCAAAGCAAAATTGGATATCATGCATTTCCCTTAATTTCATTACCTCTCCTTAGGAGAAGAGTGCATAAAATTGAACATATTGTCTTAGAATTCTTAGGTTTTGAATTTGTTTTCTCCATAAATGCATCTTTTGAAATCTAGTGAGCATAAATATATGTATAATGCAATGCTTTGAAGTAATTTTCAACCAAACTTAAAGTAGCCTACAGGATTTCTCTGAGAGAACCCCCTCAAAATCATACAATGGTCTAAGCAGAATATTTTGAGCTACTAACATTATGCTTATTCTCATTAAACTGTGAAGGTCCTTTCCAGTTTTAATGCACTGATAGATCCCATGCTGTGAAGAGTGTCACTGAAGGGGATGGAACTGTGTGTGAGGCAGCCTGACAAAGAGAACGTTTAGACTGTACTTAAGCCAAGGACATAAGGATTTGTGACTCAAAAAGGCTTCCACAGAATGGCTTTAACCCTCCAATAATGTGATTCCTTAAAACATCGGTGGGATTGAGAAAGGCACAAGAACAGATATTTTGTTCCTAAAAAGTGTAAAAACAGGTCTTTGAAGGCAAACTGGCCAGCTTCTGGCTCCCAGCTTTGGCAAAATTTAAATTCTCTGATTAACATTTTACTCTCAGTCTGGCCAGCATTTTGTCTTCTTCAGTAAAGTTAACCAAGGGATAAATGGGTAAGTACAATCCTTCTGAGAACAGCTCAGTTCCTGATTATTAAGTTACTCTATACAAATATTACCACATCTAGATCTTCTGCAAAGATTGAAGCACTGTTGTCCAAAAGACAGGGGAAGTTGATTTTCAAAAGGAACAAGAAAATTCTTCAGTAACGGCTTTACACTTCACATGCAAGGCAAAGTGCTTGAAATAGTTATTGTTTGCATGTTTCCTTTTTCCTGTTTTTAGTTATTTTCTAATATTGGAGCATCACTAACTCACATTTGATGTGATTTGAGGTAAAATGACACTCATTTTTATTTTAAATTCTTTTCTGACAAGTGTGCTGCTTTGTTATTTTGTTCTTGAAAATCTGACATTTTCCTGTTGACAAGAAGGGACATTTTGAGTGTGATGGAAAACATGCTTAATATATATCAGTTGAATCAAACCCTGAAGTATTTGCAGTAACTAAATACATCATGGGTTGAAATTAAGTGCTGTAGGAAGTCTAGATGGAGTCTCTGAGCTCAATTCTGTGGTCACACGTATGGACAGTGCCCCACGCAAAGCCCTAGGAGGAAACTGATCCAAGGCAGTTTGTAGTACAGGCAGCAGAGAGGAGCAGGTCAATAAAGTCACCTGGAACGTGAGGAGGAAGGTTTTTTGGGTTGTAGTTCCTGCAGTGTGACGCTTGCAGGTATCTCAGATCACACCAGGGGCTGTGCCACAGGAAGGGGAACAGGGTTTGCTGCAGGGATGGAGGGGGCAGTAGGGTCTGCCAGGGCACAGGCACCACAGCACTCCAGCCTGCCAGGATAGCTGCTCCCCACGCTACAGCACAGGGGTCCTGAGCAGCTTTCTCCCTGCAGGAAACTGATCTGTGCTTCCCTGAGCCTGGTTTGCAGACTCTTCTGACATGTGATTTTTGGGAGGGTTTTTAGCTGAAGGAAGATTTTTATATGTAGTTCATAGGATCACCACTGTTATTTACTTCCTGGTGTTTGAGTTATGGAGTGAGCAATTTTTCTGAAGTCTGTGCTTCATTGGTAATCCTTCTCCTTAGCGTCCTGAATGAAAACTTTCTTGTCCAAGGCTGCAGTGCCCAAACTGTATCTTAACTTGAGATACCATACCAGTGGAGATTTTTGCTTTCTCATGTTTTGTTGTCTTTTTACATCATAACTAAGTGCTTGTTTGTTGACAGGATGCATATGGTCCATATTCTCCAGAGGAATGCATATCTTTACCAGTCTACACTAGTGTGGAGAGAGACCGTGTGGTGACAAATATTGATGTACCTTGTGGAGGAAGCCAAGACCAGTGGATTCAATGTGGTGCTGCTTTATTTTTAAAAAATCAGTAATCTGAATTAACTTGTGAAGTTAATTTCTAATTTCTTACTTACTAAAGATTAGATTCATTGCTTTTATAGTTTTAAAGCAATGGTTTATTAATTCCTGTTTATTTTTTAAAGATGTATTCAAGTAATTCTACTTGATAGAAGTTCAGTGTATCTTTGTAGGATATTGCAAAAATTAATGTGGCATTATTTATCAAACTGCTAATTTGGATTGTTTCTCTAGATTGTAATGTGCTGTTTGAAGTTGTTGAAATCTCTTCTGGTTTGCTCAGAAATATTGAATAAAAATTCAAAGTCAGCATTTTTTCTTTGATCTTTTTTTCATTATCCTTTTGGAACTTTTATTCATATGCCTCTGTTATTTAATAAAATAAAATATAAAAACTTACTTTTTGTAACTGAAGTTTAATGTTTTACTTGAAGATAAGAATCAGGATAAATGTTTCAATCTCTTTTAATGATATTTACTTGTAATTATATTTGTTTGTAGAGGTAGTAAATAATAGGACTTTGATGAACTTCATGTGGAGTTACAAATTCATGTCGAGTTACAAAGTTAGATTACTATCATGGGTATTATCCAGAAGTTACTAAAAAAAATTATGAAATTGTACTAACAATACAGTAAAAACATGCACATAAAGGCCTGCAATAGCCAAAACAATTCCTTAAACAAAAAAAAATTCCATCCAGTTGTTAAATGAAAGTCAGAGGGATATAATGGTGCTTTTGGTCTGTGATGTGAGAAGCACCTGGAGTCTTGTTCTTTATGCAGGATACCCAAGTTTGATTTCACTATTTCATGATATATCATGTTGGGATGCTCTCACAGCATTGGAGTACAATTAGACAAGAAATCCAGCAGGAAGCAGCATTATTGATGTCTCAACAGTTGAAAGTGTCTAATTTTTAACTGGAATTACACACTTCATGAAGATATTTTTAAAAGCAAAAGGCAAGGCACTTTCTTGGTTTGCTTGGAAAACAAAATAGATGCTTTGGCTCTGATATGTCGGATAGATTTTATATTCATTTTGAAGTAGTATTTAAATAAGGAGTATATTTCACTTTCCTGATATTTTTCATTGATGGTTTGAGGGAGAGAGAAGTAAAGCAGAGAAAAGATTGGCCCCATCTTCAGATCAACTTCCTGAAGAAAGTATTCTTCTTCTTCTCTATTGTTCATGCCTTAAACTTGGTCTTTTGTCTCTATTTGGAAAGTTTTCCATTTTAGTTGTTCTTCTAATTAAAAGCTGTCCTAAGATAATTTGATGCAATTGAACATACATTTTTAGAATTGTATCTTGTCTAAAAGCAGAATAGACTTACTTAATACTTTCCAGATAATTGTCTCATTTTCCTTGATATATTTCTCTGTGATTCACTGAAGAGAAAAAAGGTAGAAAATTCGGAAAAAAATTGTCTCTAAAGAAAATTTTGGGGAAAAATGACAAAGTCACCATCAGAACAAAAGCACTTGTGTAAATGTACGTACAAGCTCTGTGAGAATTTAAAGTGTGACTTGTTCAGAGAAAATATTTTGCCATACTAAACTCTCTTGGAGTTGGGCATACTTTTAATTTCCATAGGCACATGTAAAGAACCTGCTGCAACTTTCCCTTTTGGATCTAACATTTTCATAACCTAGACTGAATTTCAGCTCATATATCTCAAACTGAGGGATCAGCATACTGGCTCTTATGAATTTCAGCTTCTCTTTTGTGGGCAGGTAGAGAAATACAGATACTCAGCTGCTCAGATAACTACCTGTTAGGACAAAGATGTCTGGTAAATAATATATCTTATTTTAATCTCCCTTGCACAGAAAGTAAAGACCAGAGATGTAGTAGGTGGCTTTGATGGCCCGTCTTGCTTGTAATGGGAAATGAAAGTCCACTGTAGTGAGTGGTAGAAATCTTGAAAGGAATCATTAGTAGAATATCCTGGGGATTTCCATGTTTTAGGTTTTTTTCAATTTTTTTTTCTCATCATTGTAAGCTTCAAAATGCCTTCCATATTGCCAAGAGAAATATGATTATTATTTAAAGTCTCTCAAGTCTCCTCTTGCTATATATTTAGTCTTAGTATATATCTATATTGTATTATTATAGCTAGTAATATACAGATACTGATCTTACCACAAAGAACTGATATAAAAGACACTCTTCCAGACCTACCACACCATATTTCTATTTCAGGGTCAGGAACTGATTCAGTTTCTTACTGATGACTTGTCTGTATCCTAACCCCTCAGAACTGGCCTGTCTCTGGAGGTTAGTAACTTTCTATCATCCACTATTGCCATGGATTTAAAACTGGAATATTTCTCAGCTCACAGCATCAGGAGTTTTGTTCCGAGACATGAATTCATGTATTTCTGTCAGAGCCTTCTCTTAGCCAGCTTGATTAAATCTCATTTTGTTTGGTTGTCCTCTCAGTTTAGAGCCCCTTCACATTACTAGAACTGTCTGTTTGCTTCTGCTCTTTCTAAGACCTTCCCTGACTGACACGAAAAAATCCCAATCTTCTTAATGTTTAGTTATAACTGGAGCATTGAGTTACAGTTTTATTTGGAGAGAGGTCCTGTGGGAGCCCATTGAGGCTGATCTTTGTTACAGATGTGAAGAGCTCTCTCTTCTGAGGTGTCTTTGATGTCTTTATTTTTTTTCAGCACAGGACAAAAAAACTGATTTAAATGTCAAGCTAATTTTTCAGCTTGAAATCTAGTAGATTTTAAATTATGTAATATTATCATCACAAAAAAAACCCCAAACCTTGAGAGCTGTATATTGCGCTCACAGTGTATTAAGCAGTATGTTTGATACTTTAAGTGATTTAAGTTTACTAATCTTTTCTTCTCATAACTGGAGTTATAACCCTGATGTTTTAGATGGCTCACAGTTGACCTAAAAAGGAAAAAGAAATTACTTATCATGTATTCCTTTGTACGTATTTTCTGTTTGCATTGTGTAATGTGCTTTCTTTCTGCCCAATGTTGTAATCTAAATGAAAGATACTATAGATAACTGCTATTCTAGATCATAGGAATTGTATTTTTGGCAGCAAAAACAGAACTGTTGAGTTTTTATTACCACCAAAGTGCAGCTGTATCACATGCATAGGCCATTGAGAAGTATGAATCAGGAAACATAAGAAATAAAAACATCAGAAATGCCTTAATGGTCTGAATAGGGTTTGAGAGAGTCTGTTCTGCTATTCAGTTTCAAGGGTATAGGAACTTGTAAGACTAAAAAGAGATACATAAAGAGATTGTAGAAAGCACACATTACTCCTCTGTAAACACTCTCTTGAAAACCTGAGAAAGGCAGATCTTCAGTTAAGTGCAAATTGTTATCAACAGAAATCAAAGTGACAAAATGCAAAGTGAAAAACCTTAAAAGAATAACAAAACCTTTGAGAATGATGAAGATTATGCAGTAATACCTGAATGTCTTTAAAATACAAATTATTTTTTTTAAATGCATGTATTTTAAATTTGAAAAGGACCAGTTTCTTCCTTTAACACCTTATAGCAATCAAGTTTCTGTGAGTTATTGGTGCTGTCATTCACTGGAAAACGTGCTGTTTGGTGCATTTAGCAAATTCCCTGCAAGTCTACTGACACAAAGCATGCCGTGTGCCCAAACAGAAGAATACGTTTGTTGAAAAGTCAGACTCACTTTGTGCTATTTGGGGTAAACTGCCTTTCAGAAACAAGAGCTATGATGTTGATAGAATACCTCACATGTTTTAGTGCTAAGTTAAGTTGACTTACAGTTTTTTCCCAGAAAATTTTTAGAATTTCACTAAAATCCAAATGCTGCAGTGGAAGGCAAGTTATGCAAGTTATGCTGAGTATAAATAGAACTGGTGATGCAAATTGTCTTTCCCCTCTGTTTCTTTATTTCAGCTTTGAGAGACCAATACTCAGAACAGCAGTAATTTGTACCCAAACAGCTATATCATTGTTAGAGTTGAAGGGGTAATAACCTGAATTCCAGACTCAAAAGCATCAAATACAAATTATACGAGTTCTTGAACTGATAGACCCTTTCAATGACAAAAATGGGTTTGTATAAATTATACTTAATATTGGTTACCATAATAAAAATGTGCAGCCTTTATCAGGACTAGAAATTTCCATATGAAGTTTTACATAGATATTTTAATTCCCTTTAATTTTTACATTTTTAATCCTTTGAAAATGAAAGGTATGAATAAGAAACTAGATGTGGGAGAGTCTGAAGACCAATAAAGAGTGGTCACGCCTGAGAAAACAAGCTCAGCCTCTGTGGGTTCTTATGCTGCCTTCTCCTCTGAAGGTGTGCAGCTTCATCAGTGCATACCTCAGAACTCCAGTGCACTGGAGTTCTTCACAGATCAGAAGCTTCCCTGGAAACCCAGGTGCCTGAGAGACCATCCTCCACCTCAGCTCGTGGTCTGCAGTCGGTGATGCTGCGTAACTCAGCCCCACCTCCTGGAGCTGCTTTTCATTTCAGATACTGAAGCTCCTTACAGCAGAGCTCACCAAATGGATGTGTTATAAGAACTGCCAGTCTTTAAGACCTAGATTTCCTCCTAGTTCTCATGACCTTTATCTAAGATACCTAGAAAGCCACAGAAGAGGGTTTTTTCACTTTCTGTATGTTTGGTGCAAACAGAAAGACTCTTCACTGGCCTGTTTTGAAAATCAAGGAGCAAAATTGGTGTTCTTTGAACAGCTTCACAACAATTACTGTTAATATGGGCTACAGTGTGCCTCAGGAATAGTTCTTAGGATATGATCCTTGCGGAAATTGAGGTGTTTATTTCTTTTTATTTTAGAGTTGAATTAATTTGGCTTAATTATAGCACATAAATAATCACTATAGAATATCCAGAGATCTTTGTACAGGCTAGTTCTAGAATGAGTGTGTAGGTATGACAGGCTACTAAATGCAAGAATTTGGGTATTCACCCTGTGTGAGAATATGCTGCAATTCTACCTTTTCCTCATCAAAGCTATCTGCATTGCAGTGTCTTGTCCAACACATAAATTAACTGAGAGCACATGTCATTTGAGCACAGTGTAAGTACTCTGTCTGGTGTTCATTCCTGCTGGGTGATCTGGTAAAGGAAGCTGCCTAAACTGCAGTGAGCAGATGCCCTAGGTGGATGTCAGATCTGTGTACTCTAACTTGGAGCAGTTTCTACAGAAGTGTCAGGATTGCTACTACTTTTGCGTCTCAGGAGACAGCAAGCTGCACCAGCTCTCTTTAGAAGAAGTCTTAGATGTACTCTTCATTATTCTCCCTCAGTGTTAGCTACACTTAATTTTTCATATCAGCAAATATGGATTCTTATTAACAGATCAGCCTTGGTAAAAGCGATTGGTAATCATGCTTATGAAATGTTTCAGACAGGCAATTTCATTGTCAGAGCTGCCTGACTCATCTCAGCCCCTGGCAAGGTGAGTTCTCCTCATGCAATCCCACATGGTGCTACTGCCATGCCTAAGAGGATTTTCATACACTTTACCTACTGAGATCGGGAAGAAATGACAATGTCTTCAGAGGCTTTTGGGATGGGCATGGTCATATCAGCATTTCCCACTAGATGGTACTGTGGACTAGACCCTGGTGAGAGCCTGGCACAGGGGACTGAGGTGGGTTTGCAAGGTAAAGACAATTTATAGTCTATACAACATTGCATCAACAGTCCGTTCCAAAAGAAATTTCTTACAGCAGTGCTGAATAAGCAGCTGCATATTAAAAAAATGCTTCTAGTTAGTTGTGATGTAGTTCTTTGTAGAAATAAGGGATTCAGCAAATGAATTTCTCCTTCCTTCAAGACGCCTGGTTTGTGCAAGTGAAAAAGGCACTGACTGACCACTCTGGCCCATTTGCAGCTATGTCTGTACATCTTCAGTGTCTGCATAGGAAGAAGGAACAGTGAGGAGAAGGGTGCCCTTGCAGCATGGAAGGCCACCGGCCTCCTGATCTGTACCTGGCAGAGTGTGGCCAGCAGGCCGAGGGAGGTGATCATTCCCTGCCAGTATTGGCAGCACACGTCTGGCATTCTGGACCCAGTGCTGGGCTCCCCAGTGGAGACACACATACTGGAGTGAGTCCAAACGAGACACTGGAAAACTTGAGACAGTTCACCAAGATCAGGTCAAGGTGCTGGAGCACATGACTTATGGGAAAAGGCTTAAGGAAGTGGCCTTCTTCAGCCTGGCTAAGAGGCAACTTTATGGGGAGGAACTTAGTAGCAGCTTGCCATTGCCTACATGGAGGTTAACAAATTTCATAGCTGGAGGACAGGGGACAAGATGTTATAACTGCATACAGGGAAAAATACTTTCCCCCTGAGGACAGGGCACAGATTTCCCAGAGAGGTTGTCCAGTCACCATGCTTTGAAGTATTGAAAATTGGACTGGATAAGACCCTGAGCAATCCATTCTGACCTCAGAGTTGACCCTGCTGTTGGGGACCTCCTGGTGTCCCCTCCAACCTGAAAGGCCTCTGTCTGGTGGATTAATTAATGAACTAACACGTTCATCATTTCAAGCACAGTGTATAAATTACAGTAAGAAAATAATGTCCTTCTGCTCTTTCTACCTTCTGCTCCATATAGAAATGACCTGCAAGTCCTTCAGTTTTACTGCTGCCTCATAAGCTATCAGCAAGTTCAGGGGTTAGTCAATGGAAAATGAAGCAGTTCACAGAATAAATAGATGAATGAAATGTTAAACCATAATAGAGCAAGCCAAAAACAATTTAGAGGAACCTCACTTAAGGCATAAAACCAAAAATAAATGTTCTGAACAGTTCAGAAGCAAGATGCCTGCCAAGGGGAGTATTGGGTTATTAGATGAAGTGCGAATAAAGTACTCAGGGAAGGTAAGACCACAACAGAAACCTAAAATATTTGCACCAAAATTCATTTCAGAGAACCTGAGTCTGGTTTCCATGCTGACATCTCAGTCTATGTTTTTTAAATAAGGGATGAGCCTTAGGGATCATCTTAAACTGACCTGTCAAAAATAAGAAGTTTTAGAAGAAACTAGAAAATAGTTGTAAGAAATAAGAAACTCAAGGAACTCCAGCACAATGTTGCCTCACAACATTGTGAGGTCAATATAGGTGTCTAACCTATCATTTAACTGAGCTGTGGTTCTAGGGGAAGGAAAAGTTCTCTTTTTTTTTAACAGTCTTCTATAAAGACTTTCTTCTATGTAAAGCTTACTGAAATTGTAAACAAAAAAATGTGATAGTCAACTATCTTAAAAGCAAGGAAGGTCCGCATGGATTTTTTGTAAGTTTTGTTTTAAACAAACAATTTTTTAGCATTTAAAAAAGCTTGAATTTTTTAATGTAGTCAGAAAAATAATTTGATACAGTATACAGGGATTTGCACAATGTCGGAAAAGTTGGGGGAAAGGAACTAAGCTGTACAACAAGAAAAAATGTGAGAGAGAGAGAGAAATGGAGGGAGGGAGTAGTGTTGTCCATTTTACAACAGCTGAGAATCTCAATTTCCTACTTGATCTTTATTGAGGCAGGAATCCCAGGCAAAAATATTTCCTGTGGCTTTTCAGTACAATGGCATACTTCTTTAAGGAAAAGTCTGCATTAATTTTACTGCTTTTACTACATTCAGACACAGTGTGCCCAAGGGTAGGTTATCTCTTAACCTGTGTAACCTTTATGCCTCTCTCTTTGCTGCTGTATGATTGATCATCCTGACAGGTAGCAAAGAGGTAATCAGCCAATTTTTACTTTGCCCTTCCTTCCTTCCTTCCTTCCTTCCTTCCTTCCTTCCTTCCTTCCTTCCTTCCCTCCCTCTGTCCTATCACATCTTGGCAGTTATGATCTAGTTAATATCAAAGAATAGATTGTATCACACCTGCTTCTAGGGATTGCCTGGATCAGGAACAGCAGAATCACAGGAATTAATACAAATGAAAGTACCCTGGCTGCACTTCCTGGTCAGCTCCTGAAGTAATAAGAAACAGACCTGAAGGTTTCAAGCTGATCGCTTCCTAGCACAAAGCTGCTTCTAGGAGTGAGCTGATGAGATGTGAAATTTGTGTTGCCACAAGCAAGTCAAAATTACCCTGTCCTGTGTCTGTGATGACAATTTAACTAATCTCTGTAAATCTCACTTGTAAACAACTTAAACTAGATGTTTGAAATATGTTTTATTCTACTATTATTGAATTAATTGTCTTTCGCTGGATGGAAATGAAAAGGTCCAGACTGGTCAAACTGGAAACCAGCCTAAAATGAGGTAGTAGTAAGCTGATGCAGATTTCAAAAAAGCAAGTGAAACATGGCAATTTCCTAAGCAACAGAAAGTTGGACAGAACAAAATGAAATAAAGTACAAGCTAAAAATTAAAGGGTAAAAAACCTAAAAATTATTGAAGAATCCCAAATAATGGGTTTGCCATGCTTGTTGAGGAATTGTGGAGTGCTTCACTACTGGAATGTGAAGCAACTGCAGTCTGAAAAGCCAGACACCCACTGGCATCATACCAGCTACCCTGAAGAATAGTCCACACTGAAAATCTATCAACTTGATAAAGAATTTTATGCCTTGTAATCAAAAAAATACTTGTGCAGTAGAATAATGCAAAGATGAGTCAAATTTAGCATCCAACCGGGTGCTGCCATCATGAATGGAAGGTGAAAATTGCTGGCTTAGATCAAGACTACATGCTAAGTGATCCAGCATGCTGCTACTAGAAATAGTTGAGGGAAAAGAAAAAAAAAGGTAATGCACCCAGCAACAGGCAAAAAACCAGTAAGGGAAAGCTGTGTATATTTCCTTCTCTTTCCTACAAACGAAAGGTTTTCTTCATTTTTCCAAAGGGCAGATTTCATTCCCTTTCCAGGAAAACAAGTGTTACCCAATATATCCCTGAATGTTCCTGTGATGCATATATCATAAATGTATAAACCTTTTTCGACTTGTCTGAAATTTTGAGCCCAAGACATACTTTTGAAAACTGGATTTTTCTTTTGAGATTCTTTACTTTATACATGTTTATGATATCCTCTCTTAATAATTTCCTCCTGAACAAAACAATCACAGCCTTTCAGAGTCTGCTGATAGGAAAAAAAGTTATTTTCCATCTAACCATCTTCAACTGATTTTGCTAAGTTTTTCTGAATTCTGAACTATATAGTTCCTTATTTTTTAATGATCAGATGGTCACAAAGTTTCAGGTAAGACCATGTAAAATTTTTGATTTTATTTGATATCCATATACTATAGTAAATTGCTTCCGACAGGTTTCATATCCCGTTGAACAGCACTCTCCCAGTGCTTCTTCATGAATAGGACAAATATTATAATGTGAAGGGTTGCCCATCTCCTTTCATTAAAGGGGAGTTGAGCCAAGATCCATTAAACAAATACTTACTTATTCTTGCCATTTTAATTTAAAGGAACATTAAATTTAAATAAATCTTTACAAATTTGAATTTATCTTTTTATTTTAAAGTTATTTATAAATAGATCAAATTTCTTTCCCACCTACAGATGGAACTACTTCAGAGGTGGGTGTTTTGCAGAGAAATTTTTATTTTTCTGAAAAGGCACTCAAGACAAAAGAAGTATTCATTCTTAATTATTTTGCAACAGTACCAATTTCTGGTGTAGCACGGTCCCTGTGCTCTGTTTTTTGGGGTTTTTTTACCTCTGTCCTATTCTCCAGAAGGTCCCTTGGACTGCAAAGGTTTAGTTGTTTCCCAGGTGGAAGGTCCCCTCTGTTTCCCAGAGATTTCAGCTGCCCAAAGCAGGCACACACCCCTTCCCACCGCTGCCAAGCTCCAAACTTTTAACAGAACAGAAACGGATTAAGAGAGATTAAGAATAGGCAGGAGCTATATTTCCTTCCAAAATTGCAAAACCACTTTTAATTTAGCCTATCATGAACTGTTTTTAACATTATGGAGGATATTTGCAAAGTATAGGAAGAGCCTTGTGGTGATTTTCTTGGAAAGCCAAGAAGGGAGTGATACATCTGTTAAAGGACTATCTTTGCACTCAGCTCAAAGCATCTGCTACTGAATGTTGCTGGAGACAGGGGAGGACAAGGAGTTGGATCCATCGTGTGCGTTGTTTAATCCGAGTGAGGTTTTACTGTAGATCTCATAACCTATATACCTATATAGGTTATATATATATATGATGCTAATAACACCGAAGTCATGGGTTTGACTCCCACATTCAGTTCAGAGTTGGACATGAGGGTCCTTTGTGGGTCCCTTCCCACTCAGACTCAGACTATTCTGTGATATGACAGAAGTTATTTGTTAACTATATTCCATTACGACCACTTTGAAGACCTGTCTGGGGCAGTGTCATTAAAATAAATCATCAAAAGGAATAGTGCTGGGGAAAACTTGGAAAATTTACATGGACGCTCTGAGCAGCTATAAGTCAACACAGCTCTGTTTTCTTCAGGGATACTGTGCTGGTTCACATCAGCTGGTGAAACGTCTCACTGAGTTAATTTGACCTTAAACAATTCTGTGCAGTGGTGGCCATGGCTGTGGTGAGCAGCAGAACTTATTGGTTGGCATTTTTTCGTGGGCCTGTTAAGAAATTTATGCTGATTTCTTTTTCCTTTGGAAAATTATGATTCACAAGAACATGACTTCTGAGAAGGAATGTACGTTGAAACGAGTCCTAAATAAGAGATTAAAAAAGGGTGTTAAAACGTTAGACTGTCCCTCTAGGATTGCTGCAATACAGAAGTTTTTATCCCTCAATTCATAGGAATTTCCTGGTTTGAAATCTGAACATATCCCTCCATATCTAAAAGAATACCAGTATAAATGAAATAGCAAAACCACCAAAGGATACCAAAATAAATTAAATGCTACATCTGACATTAAGCTAATACAGTTTCTCTAAAAAATTATCCAATCACAAAATAAAATGTCTTCAAACAGTTAATACTAAAATTATATGTTGACAGTTAATTTGCTTTGTAAACAACGATTTTATTTAATCCAAGATACACGAAAGCATTTTTTGTCAACTACAAGGGCCCATTCCTGCCATTATAAAGTTTAGTTTTCAGAGTCTGGCCATTTTAAAGGTACATACTGTAGCCTTTACTCCAAAACCTGACTACAATTTTAAATTCCTTCTCAATAAATTGTCTGCCAGTTTATGACTCCAAAACCTGTGGCACTGGAAATTTTTCTCCCAGACTGTAATAGCATGAGCAGTTCAGACCTACGATAGGAGCTAAGTTGCAGTCACTCTCTTAGAGCATGAGCCCTGAATTTTCTATTTTGGTTCCTACAGATTGCTGCAATATTTGGGGTTTGTTCTGGATGCTGGAACAGAAGGATAAAAAAGACGTATTTTCAGACAAGCAAGAAGACTACCAAAAATTTCAAATTCAGTTACTAAAGTAGCTGTTGCCCACAGTACAAAGCACAGAAAACAATCTGAAACCACAGACACCAATATTTCCCTTCAGAATTCAGAATACGGGATGTGATATTTTGATTGTTATGAACAGGACTTTGGAAGTGCTTCAGGCTCATTAATCCTCTGGAGTTATGAACCTTATGAAAAATCCTATCTTGTGCTTTTAAGGATTTCATGAGGATTTGGTAGTCAGCAAACCGCAGGTCTCTCAGGTTTTTGCTGAAGTGTTGACACAGGCTTTTACTTGGGAATAATACTAGGGTATTTTTCTCTACACAAAATTACTCTCATCAGCATTTGAGTGTTTTCCAACCAAGTTATCTGGTCCAAACTGGGACCAGATATGGCTTTCATTTGGCCTGGCAAGTCCTTCTCATCTGTCAAGATGTGACCTAAAATCCTGGTGTAGCTGTAGGTCCCAGGAGCCTTGCCCCAGTTCCCCACACCAGTAGGAGGGGTGGCAGGGCAGCTGGCCTTGGCACCAGCTGTCATGAACACTGGGCTTCGCTCACCATTATTTTGCAGCCCCATTTTTTTAAAGTGAAAGTGTAGCAGTCCTTTTATGCTATGCTGAAATTAGTTTGTAAAATAGGTGGAAGGAACTATCTGAAGGCAGGTGGGCTGTACCATCAGATGACCCAGGGAACTAGAACTCCTCTCAGCCTAACTTCAGTGCTGGGAAGGCCATGGAATAGATCATCTCAAGTGCCAACACTCAGCACATGCAGGACAACCAGGGGATCAGGCCCAGCCAGCATAGGTTTGTGAAAGACAGGTCCTGCTTGACCAACCTGATCTTTTTATGTGACCGGGTGACCCTTTCAGTGGATGACAGAAAGGCTGTGGATTTCATCTACCTGGACTTTAGTGAAGCCTCTAATACCATGTCCCACAGCATTCTCAGCCTGGAGAAGCTGGCTGCTCGTGGCTTGGACAGGTGCACTGCTTGCTGGGTGAAAAACAGGAGGCTGAGCTCTGAAGTGCACTCGGTCACTCTGAAAGACGACTTAAAGTCACTGAAGACTGGTGTATGGAAATGTTGCATTGTGTTCAAAAGAAGCAAACAAGTAGAGCCTTTGTAACTCCAAATATGTGGGATTCTTCCTCCTTTTCCTTTTTTCACTGGCTTTTCTGTACTATTCAATGGTTCACACACCTTTCAGTAGAATGGGATGACTTGTTAAGAGCAAACAGGTCATGCATACTGAGCTTTGGTAGTAGGAGACAGACCTTTTAATGTTATCCAAACACAGATGAAATGAACTGGCTTTGGAATTGCTTTCCTTTAATTCCTCATGTCTAACTCAAAACTTGTGAGTTCCCCAAAGCAATAAAAGAAACACTTCAGCCACACACTTCATTGGTTTTTTCTGGTTCTGTTGGGCACAGAGGGGCATTCTGCCAGAAATAGTTGTAAATAGCACCATTCCTACAAAGGACAGCGAAAATTGTGTTTTCAAAACCCATCAGTTGTGACCAATTCTTCCTGAAGACCTCTTGGGCTTTTCTGCGGGAAGAACAGCTGACAGGATATACAGAGGCAATAAAAACATTTAAACGTTGTCAATACATCGGGCTACAGAGCCATGCAAGCAGCAAAGCCTCAGTAGCACATCCAGACTGTGAATTTTGATTGGAGTCCTGCATGGCTTAGAAAAAATACAAGGCACAAGAAAGGGTGGAGGCAGTTAGTGCTACCATTGCCCATTATAATGAAAATGAGTTAAAAGAGGCTGAGAGGCTTCTGCAAAACTTGTCACTGAGGAATGCAAAACATGACAGGAAAACCCAGTGCCTGCTACTCCTCCCTTGTCTCTTCCTTTTCAGGAGTTTCATACAATGGAGATTACTTACCTCAATAAATTTTTCTATTGTGAACTTTTATGTTGCATTGAATTAGATTTTGTATTCTGTTTAACAGAGCTAAAGCAATAAATTAGAGGATAATTAAAAGAGATGTCTTCCTACAAATATAGCTGACACTGGCAGAAAGGTTACAAGGTAAAGCAGTGAGGCAATGCATTAAAATTACTGAATAATTGTAATATACAATAATTATTAAATAACGCATACTCTGGGTTAATTCTCCATAGCGATTTCTTTGGAAAAAATGGATAGTAGCAAGGGATGATACAGAAGACTACAGCAGATGAAGCCATATAATTCTTCATCATGCAAATGCTTTACTGCCATCGTAGTGACAAGGTGAGATCAAGTATGGAGAGGTACAAGCTCATGGGTCAGAGACAGGGTATGGCCTCACCTGCATTATTGAAAACTGGATTAACTCCTATAGTCAACACAGATGTGCTGCAAAAATGAGATCTAACGTTGGCTATCAGAAGTTTTGTCCCAATGTATTGAGATGCACTCCAGCTAATTTGGAGCAGGAAAACAGTTAGGCCAGGATGATTTGCACCAGACAGTTTGACATACTGACTGAATGGAAACGTGATTAAGACCAAGGGCTATAAGAATGTGTTCAATATTTAGGATAAGAAAATGACAAACCAAAAAATGAAAACAAAAAAACACATCAAAGCACCCTGGGGCCATATTTGCACCTTGCAATTGTTGACTATTTTTGTATTATCATAGAATCACAGAGTCTTAGAATACCTTGAGTTGGAAAGGACTCACTAGGGTTATCAAAGTCCAACTCCTGGCCCTGCTCAAGACAACCACAAGAATAACACCATGTGCCTAAGAACATGGTCTCAATGCTTCCTGGCCTCAGGCAGGCGTGGTGCCATGACTACGTCCCTGGGGAGCCTGTTCTAGTGCCCAGCCACCCCTCTGGGTGAAGAAATTTTTCCTGCTATGTAACCTAAACCTCCCCTTATACAACTTCAGGCCATTCCCTCAGGTCCTGTTACTGGTCACCACAGAGCAGAGATCAGTGCCTGCCCCTCCTCTTCCCCTCATGAAGAAGTTGTAGACTGCAATGACATCTCCCCTCAGTCTCCTTTAGGCTGAACAGGCCACGTGACTTCATCTGCTCATTGTATGGCTTCCCCTCCAGACCCTTCACAGCCCTTCTTTGGATGTTTTCTAACAGCTTTTTATCCTTCTTAGATTGTGTATCTATTCTTGGTCCTACAGCCTCACTTTAGTCTTTCTAGGACTTTAGTCCACAAGTGAAACGGGACAGAAATTGCGTTACCTGTAATGCTTGTCCATGATGATGATAGTGGTTCCCCATCTTGGTGGCTGTCTAGGCACTGCTTTAGGAAGCAGCATTACTATAAAAAAAGCAGGATACACTATTTCTCTTCTCTTACAGGTTTGAAATACATAATTTTCTGTATGTTTGTTTGCCTTGCTCAGTATGCATGTTGCAATATAAATTTGGATGTTCCTAGTAATTTTTAAGGTTTCATCTGAGTCTGAATGATTCAGTTAGATCTAAGTTGCCCTTTAAAAAGCATAAGTTAACTTCTTTTTTTTTTTGTAGAAATTGAGGGACTTGATACCTGAGAAAAAAATATTCATGAGCACAATTCCAGATGGATGTGCTTGGTAGAGAAATATTTTTATCTTGTTAAGGAAAATGCATTAATGCAAATGTGAATACAAGAAGTTATAAACATTAAAGGTAATCCCATCTCAAAGCTACTTACAGAGACAGAAATTATTACCCAGTCTTTATAATGCTGTAAGTTGTGTCTGATTTGAACTTCATTTTAAACTCCATAGTGAAAGAGAAATCAAAATTTTCTGTTAAATACAAAAGCTTAAATGATAATTCAGCACACAGGAGACAGCAGACTGACAATATACAATCTCACTGAAGCTTGAGTGTGCATAGACTAGCACAGTTAATCAAAAACCCCACTCATCTGCCAACTCTTTATGCATTCATCAAAGCTCAGCAGAGAGTTATCAGCACAGAAGATTCATACATCAAGGCTTCAGCTCTGGCTTCCTTGACGTCCCAAGCAGATTAGTCTGTGACAGATTTCTGTAGCCCAGCAAGCATCCCAAAGTGGAGCTACAATGGAGATGACAAGCAAATCCTTGGCATCTGATGTCACGTCCACTTGTTCCATCAAAGCCAACAAGGTTTCACTAAGGTTATTGAAGTTGTGCAGGTTTAGGAGCTGTGTTTTTATTCAGACAACATGACAGGACAAGTCCTCAGCAGCTCGATGCAGGTGATAACCTTTCAGAGACCACACGAATAAATAAATCCTGTTCAGAATCCTTTCAAAACAGCCATGTGTCTTCATGCAAACAGACCAAAGGAGGGCTGGATCACAAATAACTGCTCAAAAATGCTCTTTCTGTCCTCACAAGGTATCCCAAAGGAGACCATGATGTACTTCTCAGCACCTCAAGGAAGCAACAGTAGAGTGATTGTCTCCCCGTGTGTTTGTGTGCCTCATGCAGCTGATGCTGGGCATGTACTGGCTGGATGGAGATGTTTTGATCTGGGTATGAAGCCAGGCACTAAGGGGCGTGTTGCTTGGGAAAATCCCATGGTATGCCTACATAGGAGGTCGGGCACTCTTTTCTAGCATAGGACTAGGGCTGAGGTAGAAGAAAAGACCATCCCTATCTACGGATCTCAGGACTAGGCTTTGGGCAAGAGCAAGTATGCCTATCTTCCTCTGTAAGAGAAAACCCCCATCCCATTCATTTTGTTTCTCTGTGTGAGACTGTAATATCTCTGTCTGCAAAGATACCATCGTACCCCATTTTTCTGTGGCATGGGTGTAAAGCCACCACCTCTGGGGTTGTTCAGCCTGGAGAAGAGAAGGCTCGGGATAGACCTTATTGTGGCCTTTCTATATATAAAGGGGGCTTATAAGAAAGATGGAAGAAGATCTTTTACCAGGGCCTAACAGGACAAGGGGCAACAGCTTTAACAGCTACCTGAAAGAAGGTAGATTTAGATTGAAAATAAGAAAATTTTTGTGATGAGGGTGGTGAGGCACTGGAACAGGTTGCCCAGAGAACGTGCAACATCACTGAAATTGCCCAAGGCAAGATTGAATGGGGCCCAGAGCAGCCTGATCTACTGGAAAATGTTCCTGTCCATGCTGGGGGATTGGATTAGATGAATGGTCCTTTCTGCCCCAAACCATTCTATGATTTTATGGTCATTCAACTGACAATTTGCAAATGGATCCAAGGCAGTAAATTTACTAAAAACCTCATAGGTCATGGTAATAACAAGTTAATAGGTAAAAGCAAAAGCCATGCACACAAGCAAAGCAAAACAAGGAATTAGTTCCCCACTTCCCATGAGCAGGCAGGTGTTCAGCCATCCCTAGGAAAGCAGGGATCCATTACACATAGCAGTGACTTGGGAAGAGAAACTCCATCACTCTAGATGTGCCTCCCTTTGCTTCTCCTCCCCCCAGCTTTCTATGCTGTGCATGATTCCATATGGTCTGGAATGTCTCTTGGGTCAGCTGGGGCCAGCTGTTCTAGCTCTGTCCCCTCCCAAATCCAAACCCCCATCCTCCTCACATGGAGAAAAGGCCTTGGCTCTATGTAAGCCCTGTTTGGCCATTATGAAGACATCCCTCAGTTATCAATACCGTTTCCAGCACAAATCCAAAACACAGCCCAACACCAGCTACTATATATAAAATAACCTCTACCCCAGCCCAAACCAGCACATTCCCTTTTACCCTTCCAGTTATCTCCTGCATCCCACAGGGAAAGACTGAGAAAGTGTCTGCTTGGGGCTTAGCTGCCTGTAGAGGTTGAACCACACTGGTTCACAGTGGTGTGATGCTGTTTGAAGGTGAGGCAGCAGCCAGACTCATTTCGGTATTGCCTTGTAAGGCTCATTAAGTGTGAGCTGTCAGCCAGGTATTAGAAAAGGATGATAGGTCAAGGTATTACAAGAATCTATAGAACGATAACTTTCCTGTGCAGATGACTGACCAAGCATCTCCACATACAGAAAGGGAGAGAATTCCATACTCTGTTACTTCCTCTAACACACCAAGAAGTCTGAATTACATGAGTTGCATCAGTCATGCCACTAACTCACTCAACAGAAAGTAAATTCTCTGGAACTGATAAACAACTTATACTAAAGTCACAGCACTCAAAGGAGTATTTTAGTTACAGAGTCCTCCACTTTCCTTTGGTAAAAATAAAATCATCAATACATAAACAATGAATTTAGCAATGGTTTTGTACGTAAGCTTAAATTTACTGTAAATGCTGGAATTATAAAGAGATGCGGCTCCCTTTTAGAAAGCAGCAGGTAAACTGATGCCTTTAGGTTGCCATGGAATGTTCTTTTACAGAGAGCTTTAGGAAATGTCAGTTCCAAAAAGACATAGCCTGTAAAAATTCTTGAAAGAGCAAGCATAAATCTTCAAGACACTCAACAGAATTTTCTTCCATATTGATACTCTGCACTGAATTGATTTAAAAAGTGTTTTTCCTCAGAGGTAGCTGCACTTCAAAGGTCTCAGACTGGTGAAGCCCATTCAAAATGGAATTGAAAAGCACATGTAAGTAACACAGAGAAAATGGTTTTCAGATAGTGATGAGGGTAGATACATTAAAAAAATATTCCTTCTGGAACCATGTCTATTTGAAAAGAAAATTCTAATGGCTGCATATTTTAACAGGGTTACTAATTCAGTTAAAAATGAAAATGTAACAGGGTCTAGGATTATTTCAATCCCCTTTAGGACTGCAATATGTTTTAAGAACATATTTTGCTTCCCCAGCTCACAGCCACCTCATTTTAAGAAGAGTGGCAACTATTTAAACTAGCAATAAATTATGGAAGCCAAGAATTTAAGTCAACTGGGCCAATAATCTATTTACCAGAAACTGGCATTTAATGGTCATGTAAAAATGCAAGCACTGTAAACTTATGTAAATTTGCTCTTCATATTTTATTTCATACACATCAGACACACATACTTCACTTGTTTTAAAGTATTTCATTCATCTGCCTGAAGGCTGTAAACCTCTTAGCATGCTTGACCTGCAGTCCTGTTTGGGACCAGAGACTATTGAGGGTTATTACAGATGTCCCTGTGAGTAATGTGAACCCCAAAAGCCCCCCACAGAATGGGGTGTATGGCTGGCAGTGATACCCAGACCTGTCTGAGACAGAAGCAGGGAGGTGCCACCAGCTGGCTCCAGATGATAGCTGGGTAAATAAAAGTAAAACCTTCTACAATAGGAAGTTCCTGACTAGCATCACATCCACATTAACAAGTGGCTCGGCTCATGAGGACTTAGGGCACATCTCTCCCAAGGCAAGCTAACTCCCGGGTGTAGCTGTGTTGCAGATGGAGTCAAGCACCTCACTTGTAAGAGGGAAGCTACGATATCCTTTACTGATCTAAACCAGTGAGTTAAAAATGTTCAATGGTAAATGCAACAGTGGTTTAACAAGATTTGATGGCAAGATAAACTTGGTTATTAACTGAATGCAGCGTCAGATCAGGAAGACCTTCTTGTTGAGTTGTGGGGTTCAGAAAGGACCCCCTACCTAACTAAATTATTCTAAACTCTAAACTTTCAGAGAGGAACCTAGCTTCAATTCTAGTCCCAGCTTGGTCAACAGTTTATGTCTGAAGGATTATATATGTACAATCTTTTATATCACTCAGCTAGGATTTCAAAGTTTAGCATCCAATGCTGTAAGAACTCTCTAAACACTGAGAAATAACCTTGACATCCATACCCAAGAGGAAATCCTGGCATGCAGCCCTCTGCCATGTAGGATTGCTCAGTGAGCCCTGGCCTGTCCTATACCTATGGAGAAAGATGGCTGACTCATAATTGTGTACCAGCAAGATGTTTGGGTCACCATTCCAGACCACCCTCAGCTCCCCTGTTGACATCTGCTCCCCAGATCCCAGAGTGAACTGGATGCAGCCATCACAGCCCTTACTGAGGGTTATGGCTTAACCCCAGGTTTGGGGGAGGACACTGTCACAAGATGCTGATGTGATTTGGCTCCAAAACCAACAACAAAGGCAGCCAGACTGAGCTGAGGAGAGCAGCAACACTGCAGACACAAAGGGGAGCCCCAAGTGCCTTTTGCGAGCCCAGGCAGGTTCTGGTAGCACCCGCTGTACCTGCTTTGCCTCGGCTACTCATGTGGCAGAGGCTGGATGCAGCTGGGGTGTGAAAACCCTGTGGATACACAGCTGTATCCAACCTCTGGGCAGCAGCTTTTGTTTCAGGGAAAGACCAAGCACTCCAGTAACATGTTATCATCTGGTCTGGGCTCTTCAGGCAGCCTTTGGAAGACAAATTCTTGCCTTGCATCCCATTGGTGACCAGCTGGTGCCTTCTAGCAAGGAATTTCATTACTCATATCTTGTCTTTACCTGCCCACTTGCAAATGCTTAAGTGATAGGATTTTTCAGCCTTTCTAAAAAGCCAGTCACAGGTTTTTCCACTGTGAGTTCCTATGAACAGACAAAGCATTTCCCTCGCTCCTTTTCTCCCTCTGATTCACGTAGTTCATACCTGGACTGCCCTTTCAGCTGGCATAAGAGGGTCATGCTGCATGGCCAGGGTTTGCTTTAAGGACAGCTCTCTGAAAAAGGAGTGATATATATTTTATAATCCTAAAATACTTCATCACTGAACAATTCTGTCATTGGGAATATTAAAATATGATCAGAGATATTTTATGCAGCTGTTATTAAATAGTCATTAAACATTTCTGGAAATAATACTCCTTAGGGATTTGACATTGAAGAATAGACTGTTGAGGCCCAGTCTGAGCCCTGACTTAGAAAAATATAAACCTACCAAATGCATTAAACTTGTCTTCATCACAAATTTTCTCTGAGTTCAGCAGTTTTCTACACACTGTGCAGAGTCTGTGGTATCTGTTTCTATGCACACCTCACCCAGGACCACAGTGTCTTATAGGCACGTGGTATTGCAGTGCATCAGAGGAGGCTGCAAAAACACTGTAAAAACACCACAAAAAGTCCACGTCTCTGGGGATCTCAAGGGTCATTTTTGGATTTAAGGATAAAGTGGCAATTGTCCCAACCAATTTCTTGCCTACAAAAGAGGTCATCATGCCAGTGCCAGGAGGCAGTGTTTGGGACCTCTGGGCAGTGAAGTGACACAAAGTGATTTGGGGCACAGTTCCCAATATCAGTCTGACCTGTCAGATGTACTTCATGGTGGTTTGGCCTGTACTTTGATGATGACTGTTCCTTGGCCAGTTATGAAGGCGAGTATCTTAGGTGAATGTTTCAGATGCCCAGACTTTGTGTCTACCAGGCTCTCTCATTTAGAGATCCAGGTGCTGCTGCTTCTACTCCTCAAACCAATCACAAACTCCTAGCAGCAGCTCAAAGTTTCTTCCCTGAATGTCAGTGTTTTCACCCAGAGATGGATAAAAACAATAGGAGGTTTTGTATCTCTTCCAAGTCTGTTCTCTCCAGATGCAGAGGTAACAGTCCCACATTGCAGTGAGGGAAGCACACAGCAGCTTTTCTATTCTTACCTAATTTTTATATGGCTTCAGGAGAATATGTAATACTTCCTGCTGTCCCTTTAAACTCTGCAGGGATTTCGTCTGCAGGGAAAATCCCCTCTTATTTACAGACTAGTCCAGATTCCCAGGGCATGCAAATTCTCATTCCCACTGCCAGATATGTGGCTCGGTTTTAACCAGGCAGTTCACCTGACTCTGCTGGAAGTTTTGGTCCTCTGCTCTCCTATAGATTGCTCTGCTAAGGGAGAACAATTCTCCTTCTTAATGAATATGCAAAAAACCAATTTCCACGCTCATAAGTCTTTCAGCTGGCTAGTTAAAAGCCTCCACTGGTGGTATGCAACAGCAAGAATAACAGCTTGATTAATCCCCATCTACTGGTTTGAACTAAAACCTGTGCCATTTTGTCACATTGCAGTGACAGAGTCATCATAAAACAATACAACTCAAAATGGCTCTCACAGATTCAGAAGGTTGTAATGGTATCCCCAATGACCCAAAATATCTGGGGATATGCTAATTTTCCTTTGCTAAAATGAACAGGGGACTGATTTTGAGATTTCATTGTTATGGAAATATATTCTGCTCAGGACAATTACATTTGACTTCCCCCACTCCCCCTGAAGCATCAAGAATATTTAATATGCAACATTGATTAACAGTGTTAGTCTCCTGTTTCTGGGATGATTTGTCTAGGTAATGTATGCGTAGATAATATGGCAGAGGAGAAACTGTGGTGTTTCACTACTCATCTATTATCAGATTTGCCTGAAGAAGACCTACTTTTCCACAGGGGGGATTTCAAAGCATGAATATCACTCCTTTTAGGGCTCTGCTTAGTGGCCTTGATGTTTCTTAGTTACCCCAGCCTGTGGAGACACCCATGCTAAGCGTGGATGTTGAACTGCTAGGTGGGATATAGGCCTGGACACAAGTTATCCATGGAAAACTTCAGCCTGTGCATGTTCTTGGATGGGATCATCTGGATGGGACTGAATAGAGAACAGAGCAGTCACTTCACTAGTGAAATATTTATAATTTTAACATGGTTTGGAGGGAGGTTGTGATAAAAACCAAACATCAGTGACTGCTTAGTCAGATCTATCTATCTGAAGACACTGACAACTTTTTGCTTATATTGGGCCATCTGCTCCAGCAGTGCAGCTGGGTTCTGCCAACTATACTGGAGCCACTGATGTACCCTGGCTTCAGGCTCATGCTCTGCCTTTCCTATTGATTTTAATGAGGCAGAAATAGCAGGACATACAAAAATATGCATAAAATCTGCTCTAATTATTTTTACCATTTATTGTTTTGTGTATTATTTACTATCTTAAGGATAAGCATACAACCACAAAATACTAATCAGTTTGCCTTTTATGTGGTTTTGCAGATTCCATGTTGAAGCTGAATTCCAATTCTCTTTAGAAAGAAATGACATTTCAAATCTCTTGTGTTTCTAAACAGTTTACCTAATTGTCTCCCTAAAACTGTTGATTATGCAGTGCATATATATGTGAGCATACATATATACTATTAATATTTGAACCTAAGCTGCAGTTCAATTCATGCCTCCATATGCAATACACAACTGCATTTCCCACCGTGAAACTGTATCCCATTGTGTTAATCCCTCTTCCGCCTACACCATTTTGCTTTCAGATATCTTCCCTGAAAGCAAAAAACCCACAGCATCTCCATTCAAGAAAAAGGGAAATCATACATAAACATACATACCCCCCATCAATTACACACGAATAACATACAAAATTTAAAAAAACCAAACCAAACAAAACAATCCAGTTCTGAATGTCTGAATGAGAAAAAAACTGAACACATGGAGATAAGGATGAGATAGCATAAAATGAAACTTATAACAGATGATGTCACAGTAAGTTTTTTTCATGGAACAACCTTAGGACTGATATTTCTTAGAGACAGTAGTAGGGAAGGATAAACAAGAGCAGAGAAGATTTGTATGAACAAACAGAAACCTGCATGGCTGTGAGTAAGATCAGACAGAATAATGGGTCTGATTGCAAGGGAAAGAGGACAATAGGATATATTTTCTTTCCAATAGGAGCATCCTTCAGCATTTCATGATGGATTGTGCTTGTGTAAGGATTGAGGTTATTTTACGTAGCCTGCAAAGACTGTTGCCAACTAGAGTCAGTGATGCCACAGTCCACTCCAAGTCCTGTGCTACCATATGGTAGCTATTTCACTTTCACCCTTCCTTTGCTGATCCTCTGACACCTACTATCCTTCTGCATCGTGTGCCTCAGAAATTGTGCTATGTCATCTCAAAGTATGTCATTTTTAGATATGTGTATCATTCCGAGAGAATGACAGAGAAAAGGAAATTTTCTGCAGTCCCTCATCCCATTCACTTCTGTATACCATGTATCTCCTGTTCATTTCTCTTGGCCAGACCAATGAGGAGGGATGGGATGATGGGAAAACAAGTCAGCTGAGATCTGGTCTGATTCATCAGTTAAGGAATTTAAAAATTCTCTGTGCCTAGTGGAACATGATATATTCAACCATCCTCCCCAGGACATCTTGTGTTATGTCACAATGGGAAACCCACCTCAAACTAGAAAGACCAAGAAGCTCAGTGTTACCAGACATTCAGGAGCTGTGCAAACATTTCCTTCACTCTTTCAAAGGCACTCTCTCTTCCTAGACATTTTCGTTACCATTTTAATCACAATGTAATAGTTCTTGTTTCTTCCTGCCTGTTACAATGCAGATGTAGAGTCTAGATTGAATGGTAAATACATAATTGATGGCTGCCTGTGCAACTTGAAGCTTTCTGAAATACATGATCCTGGTAGTCTGCTGGTTTTTACTCAAAAGCTGGAAATATCTACACTATCAAAAATACCTGTACAATGAAAGACTAAAGATCATGTCCTTTCAAATCTACACATGTATTACTGCACTGATATGAATTCAGAAAAATAAATTTAATTTTCACTTTCAAGAAGTACAGAGCCATTTGAATTCTTTGTGAACACAACTCCATACCTGCATTTCTACACACCAAGATACCTTTTTGTCTGCTTTGACTTCACACAGTATCTTCTGGGTAAAGTGCAAGATAGTAAGGGTTAAAAGCCCCATTGATGTTATTTCCATTAGAGTAAAGGTGAACTTGTTGCCCCATCTCCCTCTGTAGGGACAGGTGGCCTGTGACATCCTGATGGGTTTATTCTATTTGATGCTGAAACTCAAATACAGAACTTTGGCCCTGTTCTCCTCGCTGTATTCTTCTCCTTTAACTTCCCATCCTCTGTGCCAATGAATTTTAAGTGTGATGAAGAAAGGTAACATGCTAGTGCATAAAAGGATAGATAGATAAATAGATAGATGGATAGATAGATAGATAGATGGATAGATAGATAGATAGATAGATAGATAGATAGATAGATAGATAGATAGATAGATAGATAGATAGATAGATAGGTGTTTACCTACAGTACCTGTGAGATACCAACCAGGTGCCTGCAGATGTACATTGAGTTACCCTGTAGTTGTAGCACTAGCTACAATGTGGTAGTTGTTTTTTTAATCCTGGGAAAGGGGTGTTTTCTGCTTTGAGAGTTCACAGCTCTATGGACAGACAAAGGAAGAGAAGGAGGAGGCAGCAACTCACAGAAGTTTATAAATTAATTTCTCCTCCTTTGTCTGAGAGAACTGAGATGGCTTTGAAGCCAGGTCTGGTCTCTGCCATAGCTCTGGCCTGCTGAGGTCCCCTTCCTCTGCCCTTTTTTCTCCTCATTTCCCTATTTAGGTCACAGGAATTTGTGGCTCTGCAGATGCACAGCCAAGTGGGATACTGGCCACTTTCCTCTGGGCATTTTTGCAGGATGAACAATAACTTGTGCAAAATGAAACTCCCTCAGAGTGGCCTGTCCAAAAGGAGCAGGGAGCTGCAGGAAGGGTTTTCACATGGGACAGGATGTGTCAGGCAGCAGGAGGTGCTCCTGTGAAGCAGGGAGAAAGCGCGGTGGTGGCTGTGTGAGGGGGTGCTGCTGGGGTGTGCAGCACACGGAGCAGGGCTCTCAGTACAGACAGCTGAAGAAGGAAAGGTGGGCACAGAGCTGTGAGTCCTGGACAGACACGTCCTGCAAGGCCACCCCTTGCTGCCTTGATGGATGGCAATCCCTGTCAGCCCATGCATGGGCATTATTCTTTGCAGGACTCAAAGAGTCCAATTCATTATAGCAAAGCCTATTTTTTTTCCCTTTTTCCACTCCAGTGGAGCATAAATGACCTGAATAAATCCTACTCCTTTGGCACATGTAATGCATGGAATGTGTTGCCGGCGCTGTAACAAGATTTATCTCTTGGTGCATGTTGTGAGCACACATTTCTTTCCAGTCAGTAGAATTGTTATAGCTATAGAGCTTGATTATTGGACGGGGAGCTGGTTGGTGGAAGGAAGATATATAAATGTGATATACACTGTACACGTCAGCCACACCAGCTGGAAAAATCCATTTATTTCCACTGACGGAATAACTCACTTTTGATTCCAGTTTATACAGGTAGGAACACGATTACTCAGTTCCTGTCTCCGATAACTCAGCTAGTGCTGAGTTTTGTTTAGACTTTGTGGCCAGAGCCAGCTCCTCTCTAGAGCTCCAGACCAGCAATTCCACAGGTGTTCAGAGGTGAGAACTGGTACAGACCTGCCCTGCTCCAGCTTTGACATACATCTCAGGGCAGGTGGCAGGATCTTGTGTCCACCAGGGGCAATGAATATATATGTAAAGGTAGAAGGAAAGGTACAGGGACACAAATGGATTTGTCTTGTACTTACAACCATGAAAAACCATTAGATGTTTGGTGGGACGGTGCTTGTGTCACACAGAAATCAAGAAATTCCCTTTAAGGTGTTGGAAATGCCAGTCACTTTTGCAAGAGTCCATCATGAAGTCTCTCCCTTGAACAGGGGCTGTGAACACAAAGATCTGTACATCACTAAGAAATAAAAAGCCTCCACCACAATGCTTCAGTGACCCCAGCCTTCTTGGAGGAACAATTCTGCTGTTTGCATGTGGATTTCAGGGAATGTGGCTCAAGTGCTATTGCTGCCCCAAGCAGAGGTGGGCCACTCAAATGGCTGTAGGACACCAGGCTGGCTTCTCACCTCTGAGCAAGGACAGTAACTGAGGTCTTGTGTACTCACTCACTGCTGCTGTGCCTCTATCCAGACTGTTTGTGATGTGTTTGAAGTAATTTCCACTTCTTTTCACTCTTTTCCCACTCTACCTTTCCTCTGTGGCTAAAAAGTGACCTCCAGGTGACTTTCTTAGCTAAGGCAGAGGGGCCTCCCAAATGCTGATAGCTTCAGTCATGGTGATTTTCAGACAGCCAGTCTCATGCTGAGCCCAGAGAAACAGTCAGGGTAAAGCATTCATGTTTTACCAATGAAAAAGCTGGCATACAGCAGGTGAACATTCTCATAAGGATTTTCATCCCAGTAACCACCAAGCCAGGTGTCTCATTACTGTGTATAATGAAATAGTATCCGAAGAAAGGGGGTGAAGATAAACATATGTCACTCAAAAATCCCCTCGACTATGGAAAGTGTCCACTAACAGGGCATCCAATTAGCCTGTGCAGCTTTATATTTTGCCCATCCGTTATTACTAATCTGGACTCAAGTGTGCAGTTTAGTGCTGTAAACCTTTGGGTGGGACTGTTTTATTAAACTCTGTGGCCTGTGGCATCTGCCTTCAGCTAGGAGAACAGTTTTGGAAACCTTCCAAATCACAACACCAGTAGTTATATTTTCTGTGTTCCAAACACACTTCTGGCCTGGTTGGTGCTCAGTTTCAGGGAAATATATCCGTATATCTATGTGATGTCTTGGAAACAAAGTCTGCTTTGTAGTTTTTGTGCACTGGACTCTCCACCTGGCTGGGTCCCCCTGTTTGGCTCTGCTCTCCATGCCAGTGACGAGCTGGAAGACCAGAGTCATAGCTTCTCATGGCACACATGGTCTGCTCCAAGCACCAGCACTCATCCTCCTGTGCATGCTCTGGCTGCAAGACAGGAGATCTTCCTGATGTCTCAGTGTTTCCTCTTCTTCAGTGACTTCCCTGTTATAACCATGCCCAGAGTGGCCTCTGCTCCCAAGCTAATGACTAATCCTGGTCTGTCTGTGAATACTCACTTGAGTGTCTTCTCTCACTTCTTCCTCTACCGCTTCCTGCTAAGTGAATGCAAAAAATTTCTGTTTCCCCTTTTCCTCTACTATCCAAGTCTGATGGCTGGACATCAAGATAAATAGTGATCTGCCCAGCAGTGTGGAAAGACGACTGGAAGCTTTCTGAGGTTTCTGAGGAATCCTTCAGATTCCTGAGGATCAGAAACCCAAAACGACAACGAAGAATAAAGGAAAAAAGAAGCACACCAAGATGCCAAGCCAGCACAAGAAAGAGGGTCCACAATATGCTCAAGAGCACTGTGTCATGAAACACTGACCTTTACATGTCAGTCAAGCAGTACTGGAGGAGCTGGTCATCAGCTGCCAACAGCCATACAAGCTGCTGCTGAATCCTCGTCTGTGCAGACTTTGTAAGTGAATTTGCCATTTTTCTTAGTGCTGTGCACAAGCCCAGAAGGCAATGGGGATCTGCATGTACAACCAAAGCGTAAGGTCTGAGAGTGTCACATGCACATAAGGAGCATAATGAAGTTGTGAAAGAATATTGATTGTAACGAATACTGCATAGGTATGTCCAATAGGTTTGTTTTCTGTAGTCATTCATCTCTGGGGAGCTTTTGGGAAGTTAATGCTGTGAGTGTTTGAGACTGGTTAAAGGGACTTTTTTGTTATTTTGAGGACATATTTGGAGAATACTTGAAGATTGTTAGAAGATCTAAAAGTTGAGAGACAGGGACTGTACCTGGGGCTTTCAGATGCAGAAATCAACTTCATGATATGAAGGACATTTTTTTATGTTTTTCTTTTCTTTCTGAGCTTGTGTCCTGCAGTAATAGTAATTATTTGCTGTCAAAGTATCTAAGACAGACATCCCATAGGCTTGTTATTTTGGCCTGCTTAGAAGAAAACATTGTATTGCTTCAGACAAACAAGAGTTCCTTGCTTTGTCATGGAAAACTCATCTAGCAGGAGCTCCCAGTTGCTACTTTGAGACAGCTCAGTTTCAAATACAATGGGGATATCAGCTTTGACATTTTTGTTGCAGTTAGCTGTATTGCAGAGGTGCAATTGAAATCAATGGCCACTGCTGAAGCCTTCCTTAGTCAGAATAACTCTTCTTTGGGAGATGGAAAGTATTTGCCTAAGTGAAAAGTCTGGTGCACAGTCAGATTTGTACAAGCTCTCAGTAAGCTTTGAAGCATTTGCATGTCTCCTCTCCCCCTCTCCAGTAATTTAAATTTTTATGATCGACTTGGTGAAACATACTGTCACATAAAAGATTTAAAATGAAATGTATCTTTCCTATCAGTGAGCATATTAGAAGGTATTTTCACATCTCTTTTTAAGGCACTGGGAAAAAGTTGGACACAAATACTGAAACCTACCTGGTTGTTTATAGGATAAATGCTCCATTCATGATTTGCTTCAGAAAGTAGCCCAGAGTAACAATTTTCCCTTCCTGGACTATGACTTTGCACCAGGAAGAGGCATCAGCCTTTGTCTGTGCCACTTGTCAGCCCTAACTCAGTGCCAGGGCGGCATCCACTGTGACAGCTGGCAGGAAGGGAGCACGTGTCAGCAAAGTGTCTCTGTATGGATCCTATTGCTGATAGACAGCAGGAACGGAATAACCCCTAAATGGATGTTTGTGAAAAGTACTCCACAATATTTGCTTGTTTCCAGCCTGGACACAGATGTTAAGGACCTAATTTTCCATGCTGAAATACTTCCCAGCACTCACAATAATCGGGGCAATAGGAAATACTTCTGCACAGAGCAAAGAGGATTATGCTTTATGGCATATATGCTCATAACACATGTTCATATGCTTTTATTAGCTGTCACCCATGCTTAAGGCCAAATGAGGCATGCCATTTTGCTAATGGACACCTGTCTTAGGAAGGAATTGTTCATTCACTGCTCATGGATGTGAACAAACATCTCAGACCAGCACCTAGGAATTTAAGGAACGAGTTGTGATAGTGCACCCAGACAGATGTCAATTTGAATTATTCAGCTGTACTCGTCTCAGAGGCTACTACAGTCCTGCTGTATTATACACACCAGAGAATCTCAATCAGATAACCTTTGTGGTCAGTATCTACTGGAGAATTGATACAATGTACATTATCTCTTCTGTCAGTTAATAGTTATTAAATTATTTTTGCTGTCCTGAACTCCTGATTATATGTTAAGAAAGATTTAGTTTTTTTCAATCAATACTTTTCATGATATTTTATGATAATAACTCACTTATTGGATAACAAATGTTCAGATTCTCTGTCGGTGTTGTCCTGGAGGGAAGAAAGGCAATCACAGTAAGAGAGATGACTCTAACAAGCACACCAGCCATTTAACTAGAAAGGCAGCCTTTCTGCAAGTTGATCATGTTGCCATAATAAACGATCACCATCCATGGTGTGTTTACGGGAATAGCTCTTTGGCAGGATATGTAAATCCGCAGAACCTGAGAGCAGCTGCAGTCGCATGATGTGGGATGGCATCCCTTCTGCCCAGGGCACTGACATCTCAAACACAGAACTGAGGACTGGATTTATAACACCCCTGAATGCCCAAGTAGTACCTCTGCAGGGAGCAATGACAGACAAAACCATGATACTTCCTCACAGAGGTTACACGACCAGTTTCCAATGAGGGTAGTTAAGACACGTTACCAATTGTAGAAACTCAACTATTACAGCAAGATGTAAGACACAAATACGGAATCACGGAATCACAGAATCACAGAATTCTGTGTTGGAAGAGAGCCACAAGGATCATCGAGTCCAACTCTTCAGTGAATGGCCCATAGGGGTGGGGGTCAAACCCATGACCATGGTGTTATTAACACCATGTTCGTACAAGAACACAGATTATGAAACATGCTGATTTGTGCCAGCCTGGGAGAGAGGTATCAGTAGAGACCTAGCCAGGGCTCTGAATTTTTGTATGCCATGGGCCCAGTTGTGTGAAAATATAGTGTTATGGTAAAAAGATGAGCTAAAAAAACAGTGATCACTTTGATCTTACTGCTGACAGGAAGCTCAGTCCACCTCTCTGGGGAGTCTTTCCAACCTTTGGATAGGCAGCCAGTCTGCCTCTGAAAGGTTGGCTGTGCTTATGATTGTGTTGAGCAAGTCCTGTAGTAGAAAATAACTTCAGTGGCTGATACTACATTCTTCTGTAACACTTGCAAATTGAGCAGTCATTTAGCAAAATCCGAATGAACTATTCAGATATTTTTGGGTTTTCCTACTGTGGTACCGTGTTCTGTTTGAGAAGGAGAGATGCAGATTGTGATTGCACAAATGTACTCTCCTACTGCTGATTTTAGTAAAAACTATTTATTAGTTCAAAAGAATAGTCTAACTGGCCGTCTCTGGAATACAACAGAAGGTGTTAAAATGGCCAGTTATATCCCATGAAACAGAATGTCTCAATAAAAGGACAGCCAGGAACAAACATGTGAAACTGAGATTTTTCCCAATGATAAATCTAGGTTTGAATTCCCTGTAAGATACTGTCTGCCCCTTTTAGGACTCATGAGACTGACCATGAGGAAGATCCAAGATGTTCAATGACATAACTGTCATGCTCTACAGTTAGAAATCAAAAGGCAGTGCAAAGGTGTCTTTATAAGGCAAGGAACAAAGTATACACTTAAAAACCCCAACATTCCCATACATCTTTGGAACATACATGAATATTGCTAAACTCAGGATGAGGTGAAATAAACTGAATTTATTATGAATTTTAGGTTTCTGACTGATACCTACATACTAATGAGATGGACTCATTAAGTGTGCATAGCTAGATAATTTTTCTGGGTATTTTGGAGGAGGAAATTATTCAAAGCTGAAAGGATATTTTATTCAGAAAGGTTTGGTGGTAAAATATTTTCTTCCAGTCAAATAAGATATGACTGAGAATTTTCTTTTAATTAATACAAGTAAACTAGTGAACAGGGAAATTAAATTCCTCCAGAAGTAATTTTGCAGATTTGTTTAGCCTAAGGTTAAAGCTTCATTTGAAGAAAAGGGAGGAGTAGAGGATCTATTAGAGTCCATGCTCTACTAGGATTCTAGTGGAATTACTGTTTTATAATAGAAGATCTATATCTAGTTAGCCATGAGCTGCGGCTTGAGTCAGAATATTTCATGTGAGAACTGATCTGAGCATCAAGACAGAAACTAGAAAGTCTTCAGCCCATGCGTGGAACACTCATACGTGGATCATCAGCAATCCTGTCACCTTTCATATTCAGAAAGTTATTCCAAAATTTCAAAGTGAATTGTTCCATTCAGTGCAAAATTAGTGTTGCAACTATTGTCTCATTTTATGCTGTTGGTTTGGACTGCTTCTTGTTTCCCTCCAGGACTCTGTTCTCCTGATTGACCATGGCCTGCTGTATTAACCAAAATAAATTGTTGAGACTGGAAGGAATAGGTATGTAAAAACTGTGGGTGGTTTGGTAGTCGGATGGTCCAGAGATTGTTCCCCCTGGTAGTATGGATGGGACTGCACAATGTTCTGATGCCTTGGCTCAGGGTGGTGTTTGAAGACTCTTCCAAAATCTTCTGCTTTCCACTTGCCTTCGTGCTCTGTTCTTTCACTCATGTGTTACCTTGTAGGGGAAACAGATGCAGCAGGTTCCCCCAGAGTAGGTCCTCTAATTTTTTCACAATTCACTGTGAACCCCAAAAGCATTTTAAATGATAAAGTGTTTGTGACCCAAAGGGCCTCAGAAGGGATGAAATATGCCCTTAGTTATTGCTGAAGAGGGGCTCATGGTGGCTGGGAGTCTCATGGGCCCCTCAGAACCCATGCAGGTGGCCTCATACTGGGAGTTTCAAGCATAGTCCCAAGCTTTGCTACTTTCCATGTGGAAAACCACCCTGACCATGTAAAACATGCTTTTCACAGTGTCACAGGTGTACGAGACAACATTTAAATGTGGCTGTGAATGTCTTCATAAGCCTGGACTATCTGCACTGCTTTCCTGTGCCCCAGGGCAAGGTTAGGAGAGCTCCATGGCTTTTGCCTGGAGGAGCTCAAGCCTTAACACAGCACAGTGCATAAAGACATCAGATCTGCACCAATCAAGTCACAGTGATGCCTTCCTTAGCTTTTTCTGAATGATTATCCTTGTGGGTCCCTTCCAACTCAGCATATTTTATGATTCTGTGATCCTGTAAACACCAGGTAGACGAGCTCCTGACCTGTGCAGTGCAAAACTGAGCAAATGAACAGTGCATGTATAGACTCAGCAGGTGTAAATTAGCTATTATATTTATTGTTATAGTTATTATTATATATTTATTATTATAAATCACTATTTAGCCCAAGAATTATCTAATTATGTTTGCCATGACATGGGAAAAAGAGGCTGCCCAGGAGCCATCAGGGCAAGAATTAATTTTACACAGCCACAGAGACTTCTTATTAGTGGTTGGGTTTGTGTTTTATGCTGTATAGATCAGCCGAGCACACATGCAGTGTCTGAGAGAGAGATGCTGATACAAATATGCATTTCATAGCTGCCTGTGTTCCCAGTGGTCACTCAGCTAAGGCTTTTGGTCATCAAATGTAGCAGAGATGTGTCAGAATACTGCTAAACCAAAATGAACTCCCAAGGAAAGTAGTGGAGCAATAAGGTGTGCTAATGGTGAGCTCCCAGACCCTCCCCACCTGTGTGGAAAGGTCATACCCTCTATGGACCATCACAGGGCATCTTGGGCAATGCATCCATCACCTTAGTCTGTAGATTACTCTATGAAAATATTCAATTCCTGTCTTTTTTTCCCTGTAATTATAGAAGTTGAAAAGTAACTCAGACAACCTGTAGCCCTACCTCCTGCTTGCTGTTTAACTGAGAATCCATGAATGATCTTTTCTGATTTCATTTCTGCTACATTTGGAGTATATCTGTGTTGGGGTTTGGGGGTTTTTTAAGTTTTGTGCTTTTTTTGTTATTTTGGTTTGGGTTTTTTGTTTTGCTTTATTTGTTTATTTATTTTTTCTTAAAATGTTTATGTTGTATTCAAATGCTTAATTATCTTAGAGGCAACCAGAATTCAAGACTGATGTTGACATTGTTCTTTCAGAATTGGCCTATATTTTGGAAAAAAATTGGACAGTGAAGGAATTACATTGTGCAAAAAATATGTTTACTGTCAAAGCCCTCTGTTGCACCAAGGGTTTCAAAAACCTTGGAGAGTCGTGTCTGTAGCCTCTATTTTGTATAAAAGTACCATTTGTGTTTTTTAAAGCCTGTGTGAGGAAAATGAACTTTTTTCTCCAGGGAGGAGACCAGTCAGAGGAAATGCATAGAATACAAGCTAAAATCAAAGGAAATGAACAGGGAACGGAGCTCAGTTACTTTTCTCCAAGGATCACATTCCTGAGGATATTGTTCCTAGAAACATGGTATTGTCCCAGTGAGGATATCTGCTGTGTGAGCATTTCCTAGGACAGGTACTCCAGTGCTGCTTTCTTCACTGCCTTTTTCCTCCCTGGAAAATCTGGCAGATGTGCCTCTAGCCCAGCTGCTGACCCATATGAGGCACAGCCTCAGGCTCCTCTGTGTGAATTTGCCACGTCCAGCCCTTGCTGCCACCCACCTCTTTTTTTGGGCAATAGCCCATCTTTGTGCCTATTGTCCTATGCTGTCCCAAGCCAAAGCTCACACATGCCCAAGTCAAGGTCAGGCACCCCTTGTCGGGTCCAAATTTTATTTGGTTGGGTGCTTCCCACATTGTCAGGTGCAGTATTTTACTTGCCCAGCCTTCAAAGCATCTGCTTCATCACCGTCCGAGCCTGCGCAATGACCACATGTAAATCAGTGAGTTGCATTATTTAGCTGTGAGCATCGACCCAGAAGGAGACTTCACCAGACTGAACCCATCACACTGTGTGATTTGGAAGGAAATACTAAAGTGACAGCCTGTTAGAGAAAAAATGTTTTACCTTTTCTGATTCACCCTGTCTTGTGAGATTGACTGATGCAGATATGCCAGCTGAAGGTTGATTGCCAGTGAAATTTTATATTAACACTGGGGTTTTTTTAACCAAAATTTTGAGATTTAAAATCACTTACTAATGAGGAAGACAGAATACATATTTCATCATTTTATCTGTCATGTAATACTTTAAATAAAAGGTTTTCTTCTTAAAAATTCCTTGCTATCAACCCTTAGAAAATTTGACTACGACCTTCATCTGTCTTTCGAGGCAGATCATGTGGTACACTTGTCCATTTATTTCCAAAGGGTGTGTACCTGAGAATATTTCTTTTCACAGACCTAGTAAGAAACTTTTTCTTGCATACAGTAAGCAGAACTTTGGAGGCCTCAACAGATGTAAAATAATGAGGCACTGCATGCAAATGAGCCTTTGATGTGCACTGTAGCACTGTTCTCTCTGTGTCTTAAAAAAAAGCATGTGACTGCAGATGCTTAAGTTATTAAAGTGAAGCATCCTTCTATGACAAGAGATTGCATGAACTGCTGGAAGAGTCAGTTAATATTTTCTTGCAAGCCCAGCAATCTTACAGGTGAATTATGTTATTTGCTTTCATGAAGATCTCACCAGAACAAAATACCTGTGCTTTGAAATTTTTCTGCTGAAAAGATATTTTCAATGTAAATGATTTGTATTAATCTGTTCACATTCCCATGTACATTCATCTTTTTCACTCAAAACTATAAACAGAAAATTATGGATTTCAAAATCCAATTGATTTCACTTTGTTACCATTATTCAGTTATCTCTGAAACCAGGACTAGGATCCCTGGCTCATGTGGAGGGCTGCACAGGAGCTTGACTTTTCTACATATCTGGAGGTTTGAAATGGGCCTGATGGTTTCAATGTTTCCTGTGCAATGCAGCAAATCTTACTAACTCATCAGATCTCTCTTCTGACCTCTAAACTATGCAAAAGTGATGACAACTCATTTACAGATCATTTAAATAAAGGATTTAAGACTGTTCGTTCTTACAATATTTGTTCTTCCATAAATCTGTGTCCTCTGTAGGAAATGGGCACACATAAAGAGCTTCAGAATTATAGCAGACCTTACACAGGTCATGTTTAAATTGCAAGACACAAGCAAATCTTGTCTTGCAGGTGGTCAGACCTTACCTTCAGAAGTACAGTATGTAGAAACAAGGTCTCTACATTACGCAGGGTTTCTCCTGTATCATAAAATCTGCATATTCCTGCCATCCAAGTATTTGCTTTCCAATATTATTAACTGTTGTACATAAAAATGCTATGGAAAATAAAGATATGCTACTTCACTTTGACTGCATTTTTCTAAAGGAAAGTAATTACATTCACATTTTTTTTCTGCATTTACTCTCAATGGAAATCAGTCTCTGATAGTCATAGATTAAACCAACATTGTCTCCCTGTTCCATGGCTTTCCTGGTTTTATTGGAACACAATCACAGTATGGTTATGCTGAAAAATGTTCGTTTTTTCCCCTTTGTGCAAATCAGGTATTTTTCCCCTTTGCAGAATCAGATATTTTTAACCTTCATGTTCTTCAGTATTTCTAATGGCTATCCCCCACTTTGTCTGCAAATGTACTGTTAGTAAAAATTACTTTCTTTTTTATTGTCATGATTGTTCAATTCATTTGAAAGAATATACTGATTGTCACCTAAGAGCTACCACTTTTAATGCTGAGTGGCTGATAGCAATTTGTAAGGAAAGTGAATTTAATCAGTTATAACTTAGGAAAAGGAAGGAGGAATGCAAGAGATAAATTAGTAGTTACAGAGCGCCGCTCTCCTGGGTGTATAGAAACAGTGCTCAGTAGCTCTCTGCAGTCTGCAACGGGATCTTAGCACAGACCTGCTGAGAACCACCACTAGGCAGCAAGGTGGGGACACAGGGCCCACACAGAGGTGCAGGCTACTCCCTGTCCCAGCTGAACTGATTCTCAGGAGACCAGGAAACGACACAGGCAAAGCCAATGATCAGCACTTTAGTGCTGTTTCAGAACATATTCCCACTCATTACTAGTGGTAGCAATGGAAGGTCTTCAGAGATCTTCAGGTGATGGTGTCAGATTTGAAGAATCATGCACCTGGGGTAAGTTTTGGATGTAACCCATTTCATTCAGAGACTTCCAGGTATGGAAGGAAAGTCTCTGAATGAAATGTTTACCGGTAATACACAATACTGGGAGGTGTGTAGTGGGTTTTGTTAGTTGATTGGTTGGTTGCTTGGTTGGTTTGGTTTGTTTCCTCGGTTTAGTATTTTTCTCAGGATCTGGTTTCAGACTGGGAGTTTTTCTGCGAATGAGCACAGATACGTGGTTTGCCTGATTGGCTGGGGCAGTTGATGAGCTGCAGGGCCGGTCTGCCATTCAAAGTGAACTGTAGAGGCTTGAGAAATGGGCTGACAGGAGCCTTATGAAGCTCAGCAAGGGCAAATGTCAAAGTCCTGACCCCAGGGAGGAACAACCCCAGGCACAAGACAGGCTGGGTATGGCCAGCTGGGAAACAGCTCTGCAGAGAGAGACCTGAGGAGCCACAAACAGAGCAGGGGGATGGAAATGCGCCCTGGCAGGTTCCTTGTGCTGTGCTATACCATCAAGAGATGGGGCAGGAGGTTGACGCAGGTAGTTCTTCCCCTCTGCTCAGTATTGGTGAAACACAACTGGAATTCCAGGTCCCCTGCTAGGCTGCACAGTACAAGAGACACATGGGCATTCTGGAGCAGGTCCAGAGACGGGCCATGAAAATAGTGAAGGGGCTGTAGCATCTTACATGTGAGGAGAGGTGCAAGAGCCAAAACTTTGTAGCCTGGAGAAGACTCAGGGGAATTTTATTCAGCGTCCAAATACCCAACCAGAGAATGCACAGAAACCAGACAGTCTGTGGAGGGGTTCTACAAGACACTGCAGGAAACAGATACGAGTTGCATTAGGAGAAGAGAAAATCTTTACACCAATAGTGATAAAGCACCATCCTAGACTGCCCAGAGAGGTTGTGAATCCCAATCCTTGGAGGTACTCAGAACTCAGCTGCCCAAGAACCCAGACAACCTGACCTGCACAGGCGTTAGCCCTGGTTTGCCTGCAATGGTTGGAACAGATCACTCCTAGGCTTACTATCCAGCCTATGTGATTCTGTGATTTTAAGATCTTGCAAGGTCGGTTGTCGAATGTGTGGTTTCAACTATGGAGGAATTTATAAACTGAGTGTTTTGCTTCTCACGAAAAGATTTTTCAAACCAATGAACAAAACTCATTTATCATGTGAGGAGTTTGAGTGAGGAAACTTGAATTAATCAATATGTTTACCAGTATAAAGTGTAAGTATACTATACAGTATAAGTATCCTGTATAGTATAAGTAAATATGTTTACCAGTTTACCAGTATAAGTATACTTAGAAAGGTGGCTTTGGTCTGAAAATTTAAGCCATATAAAGCAGAAATGAATTGTCTTTGCTTAGGTTCCCCAGCACTGACAAGGGACGTACTTAATGGATGTATGAGCTTCTGCAGTTGTCTTGTATAGGGAGATAAGCCTCATCTGTAACCTTTGGCATGTTCTGTCCTGCTGATGTGACCTAAGAAATTACTTTTTTAGTACAGCTTATGTTAGTTTTGTTTTGTTAATAACACTTTTCTTTTTTTTTTTTTTTTCTCAGACTGTGGGTCTGGGATGTTGCTGTTATTTTTTTCTTTCTTCCAGCCTGACAAAATGGTGCCTGTTCAGTGGGGAGCAGTGTGTTACGTGCTTGCGACAGTATTGACAGTAATCCGTATGATCTCCTCTACAGTGGTCTGCCTTCTCATGACTCTGACAAATCTCTATCACTTTCTGCTCAAGTGCCACAATTTTAAAAAGCAATGTGTTCCTGTGTCACCCCTGGGATGTGCATTTGAAACAAGCTCTGTCTTGGAGCTGTCACAACCTGAGACCACAGCTGGTCAGGCTGAAGGAGGGAGGCAGGTATGCGCTAAACATTTTTACTGTTTTGCTGTAGAACTCCAGGCTATTACCACCTGCTTCCTAATTCACTAATCCATTCACTCAGTTTAAGGCTTTGATGTATTATAAACTACTGTACCTAAACACTGTGGGCAGTGATGATAAACACCAGCCTGAAAATAACCATTAGCCCTGATGTCTGTGGTCAGCATGCTCTCGTTTCCAGAGCCCGAAGGTTAAATACAGCACTCTGCAGTGCCAGCCTATCTCTCATGCAGCTGATGCAGTTCTCCATAGCCTATTAATTTCAGTCTTTCATTTTGTTTTTGCACTATGAGATAGTGTGGAAAACTGTTGCCCATATCAGATTTTTAAAACGGAACCTAATCAAAGCACTCTGTGTTCTGCATCCAGCGCCACAGTCAAGATGCTTTAGCAGCGTGGTGACTCAGGGTAAAGGCTGACATTTGAAAAATATTCACATCATTCTAATGGTGAGTGGGTAGCTTGAGTAAAGAGGAGAAAGTTAACTATGGAGGGGCATGAAGGGAATATAAATTGACAAAATCTTCTTTGAAAAAGCCAAGGGCAAATCTGAATACAAAGTGTTTCCTGTAGCTTTTGGGTGTAGAGGAAATAGGGGTTCTTTCTTTTTTTTCTTTTTTTTTCTTTTTTGGGTGCAAGAGAAAGTCTGTATCTCACGGAGGCTCTTTGTAGCTTTGTGCAAAGAGCAGTGAAGAAATTTGGAAAATTTTTACCTTGATTGCAATAACCCTTCACACAGAGACAAAGAGAAAGAAATGTTTCTCCTTGTCTTATTATTTTGCAGTTGAACTTTTCAGTTACTTAGATTTGATTTTGCTTATGTTCTTAGCCTTACACAAGCCAAATAAAACAAATCCCAAAGCATATAGTGTTGCATCTCCCAGGCAGATGTAATTTACAGAAACAGTAGGCGCACTTCAGGAGTTCACTGTGCTTCCAGACACATTTCCAATTCCAGCTATATTTCCTATGCTTAAATTGGGGCTCCAGTAGTCTATCAGTAGTCAGAATTAACTTTGCAAGTGCATGCATACTGCAGAGCAGCAAAGCTTAACACAAGCAGTAAATCTGCTGCAGTGAGGTGGAGAGACCTTGCTGGGAGCCTGACACAATGGAAGCTAAAAGCCTTTTTTTCTAAGAATTGGACATTTTACTTGGATCTCCAGGAAAAATAGGGATGCATCTGTGTGGAGATGTGCATGTATACACTACACGTACCACACACTGTAGTAAATGCTTCTTAAAGCTACTGATGCAGGACAATTCCCTTCAGAAAATATGATTTTTTTAACACAGGTAAATAACTTCTTGGACCAAATCTTACTTTTTATTATTTAGCTGCCAAATCTGGTGATGAAAACCGAAAGGTGAAAATTGGAGTCTACATTTCATAAGTGAGTAAGTCACAAGAACACAGCATCCATTTGTCAGGTTAAAATTGATTTTCTTTCAGCAAATGGAATACTTTCATTTGTATTGAAAATGCCAACAGTTTTAGTTGGCATTTCCCATTTTTAGAAGAGGCATTCTTCTTTTCATAGATTTTAGCATTCTTCATGAACAATCTAATTCAGTGCAGAAATTAATTTCAAAATGCTGCCATTTCTCACACAATGAAAATCATATTTCTCTGAGCTACCACAGCACTAAATATTCTTCCTGGGTTCTGTAGGATGAGAAATATTTTGTTTCTCAAATTGTTGTTTGTAGTGGCACACCAGAGATGCCTTGTCTGGTTCAAGGCTTAAGCATCCTTACTAGGAAGAGCCCCCAGAACCAGTTACCACTGCTCTTCTGTGGGAATTTCTGTTGCCTTACAGAAGATAACAGGAACCTGACTTACTTACAGGACTCAGAGAGAGATAAAATCCCATAATCTCTGCCCTGTTGTTTGCATTAACCTGTCTCCCATGGTCCATTTTCAGTTTTCAGACACTGAGGAGAAATGTCAGCCCGCTACCCTGTGCCAGCTTGGAGGATGTCCCAGGTCAAAAAAAGGAGAGGAATAGTGGCCTGGCTTAGACAAATCAATGACCAGCTTTGGGCAACTCAAAATAGAGGAACACCGGGGGGGATTATAGAGGATATGAGGGTGTGTGTAATGGTGTGCACCTTCCAATAAGCGTATGGATAGCTGGCAAACCAAACAGAAACCCTTGGCAAGCAATGCCTGCACTGCCTTCAGTTGTTTTGTTCAAAACAGCTCAGCAGGAGCCCATGCAGCAGGCTGGTGCTCCCCAAATGCCTCAGCATCTGAGAGCCTCAGGGGTTGGTTGTGTGCCTGTGTGTAGCCCCTCAGAGCATGTTTCTGCATGTTGGCATTGTGCAAAGATGGAGATGTTGGCAGCACAGCCCTACTCCTGTGCTTTGCTCATGGGTGAGGCTGGAGAACATTTTGATAATCAGGTATTGACAGGAATCTTGTCTTCTGAAAACATTAATTGTATTATTTTACATGCATTTATATTTAATATTTTCATTGTTGATAAATGGCCACTCTTCATTGCTAAGGAAGTTACCTGGTTCTGACAGCTCATCAGATAAAAGGCCTAGAAGATGCTTTGGGTGTCACTGACAGTCAGTCAATGGAAGTAAACACGAGTTTTAGTGTTAAATGTTTAGATGATGGCTCTTCACTGAATATTAGGGAGCACTTGAAGATTAAGTGTTTTCCAGAGTACAGAGAGAAATGATTGAAAATTGCGGTTTACCTGGCAAAAAGTTGGATAGTCCTAGACTGCAGCTTGATGGTGAATCTGAAACATTATACCCCAAAACTGCATGTCCATACTCACTTTCCCTTTAAAGTTTATGGCTTTTGAACAACTTTTGTGGTGGAACATTGTTTTCTCATCCTGAGTCATGTGTGTCGAGGGGAGAAAAGAGAAAGGGAAGGAGGAGCTTTGAATATGTTCAACATGGTCTCATAAACATGCTATGGACTTTACAACCACCTTTTCTTGAGTGAACAAGAGTTAATTTATTCAGAGAAATTAAGTAGAAGGTAGAATGAAACAAGGAATTTAGATTCATGGAAATTTAGTTATTAAGTATATGCTATGGAATCCAGTTTCCAACAGAAGTGATCACTGGCATGCTGCAAAATGTAAAAGTGCAACACATTAGCAATTAAGTTTTATACTATGAAACTGATTATTTTTTTGTTCTGTTAATTTGGAAATGAAAATCCAGATTTTCATGAAGAACAAAGTAATAGCAGAACAAAATATTTATTGTCTGGAGTAAAATCAACTTGTGAAATAATTCCAGACTTATTATTACCCCCATATCCAGTTCTCTTTATCCAGAGTACGTGATGGAGATGGGTGGTGTTTCATACTGTGGTTCTGTCAAGAGAAATAGCACCTGATACAGCAGCCAACCTTCCAAGAGTGCTAAAATGATAAACAGATACCAAAACAAGAAATGTACAGCAGCTTTGTCTGTGCTGGGGGGCACACTGTGTGATAGTACAGTAACTTTGCATTCCAACTCTCATCTTTGGGGAAAGCTTGCCTTCATGCTCCTAAAGAAAGAGTGCCATGTGAGTATCAGCCGTGGTGGCCTGCAGACGCTAGGTCTTTTTTTTTCTACATATGATGTATTTAAACCTCCTGCAGAAGTTCATAGGTTACCCACCCTAGCAATCCATTCCTACTGTTCATCTGTGATTCATGCAGTTTGTAGTGGGGAGAGTCTGCCAAAGGATCAGCAGGCCGAGGGGGAGCTCCAAAGGCATGAGTCCTTTCTCCTTGGCTGCAGGGAACGCTATGGAGCTGGCTGAAGTCCTTACTCTCTCACGGTGGATACCAACCCTATGGACAGCATTTGGTCTTCAGCTGTATCACAAAACACTCCTATTGTCTTTACTGGGAAAATGCAGGATTCTGCTGGCTGTATTTATGACATTGTTAAAATTTCCTCTTTGCCGCTCAAGTGTTTTCAATGTTATTGGGATAACATCAGAAGTGTTTAATGAAGAAAAATGTTACCTGCTTTGAAGCAGTAAGTGGGAAAGTCTATGTGGAGGGGGTTGCTGGATGCAGGAATACTCAGGCTGTCCCTGCAAGTGCAGTGCCCTGATGATCCATACTACATATGGTAGTTACATCTGGGCTGGACAAGATAACTTCTGTTCCTCAGAAGATTTACCAACTAGACTTTCAAGCTGGCTGAAGTACATGAAGGGCATGGAGTACAAAATGCAAAGCAGGATTTGATTTAACAAAGATGGAGCAGTTTAATTCCAGTGTAGGATGAAAGGCTGCTCAGTGATTAAAACAGTTACTTGCCACTCTCTAGTCAGGGTTCAGTTCCTGGTTTGATCATGAACATTTAGTAGTCTGAAGATAATGTTGATTTATTTTGTATGATTTTCTGAAACTAGGCACCTCCAAAATGTAGGAAACAATAATTCTTTGCCATGCTTGAGATTTTTTTGTAGCATTTTCCCTAGAGATTGGAGTTAGGGACTTAAGAAAATTATACTGTTTGAAAGTTCTTTGATACTGAGGGTATAGCTCTGAACATATCCCAGTACTAAGAAGAAGCATGACGGAGTAGTTCTAAAGCTGGTGAACAGGACAGTTTTAGGAAAATCATATGTTCAGAAACAGCTGGTTTAATACAACAGTTCCTGCAGCTCCCACATTATCAACACACAAAGGCACAGATATTTTTCTTTCAACTGGGCAGGCAACACAAATTGGTCTTAAAGCTTTCAGGAAGAAAAATGGTAAAAATAGCTAATTTACCTGATTTATGTGAGCCATTAACAATGTACTGCTATGTTCTAGCTGAACTTGGGTTGTAAATTTCACATGACAAAGAAGACAATTAAGGAAAAAACAGGTAAGAAAATGAACAAATCATTATTTTACTAATTTCTACTTAGCAAACATTTTACCACCACCACCTTTTCTTTCAAGGCATCTCAAATGCCTGAAATATCTGGATGTGTACATCTACATGTCTTTCTTCAGCTAGTAGAATCAGGATTTCTAACCACTCGAGGGATTTAAGTTTCCTTCTTATGATACAAAATACCCTTCCCTGGTCTATCTACCTATTTTTGTACCAGATCAGCCTGACTTACACAAAATCAAGCTAGTTTCTTTTTATAATTTAAAATAAAAAGCTCCATTTTCTTCACTGTTTCTTGATTGCTGGTCCTTCATTAATCACAAGCTATTATGCTGTGTCTTTGGGAAGGCACCATGTATCTTTTGTAGTGCTCTCTAAGAAAGAGCAAGCTAGAACTGGGGGGAAAAATGTCTGACATGCACTCAGCTCATGCAGGTAAACAGAACAGGGATTTCAGCTCCAGCATGTGAGTGGGATCCTCTAAGGACGAGGGGATTTAAGGTGCTCAGCTGATGCAATGGTGCTGTGCTGCTGCCTTCTGAGACCTCTTGAGAAGAGCCAACACCCACAAGAAGAGCAGTAGACAAGGTCTGCAGCAATTAGTTTATTCTGGATAGATGAAATAACATCTAGCCGGATGAATCAGTGGTGAATGAGACAAACATTCACCGCAACAACATCTGGTCTTTCTCTTCCCAATCAACAGAAACATTTACAAGACTCCAGGTCCAGATGTAGCAGGTCCTCCCTGTGGTATGGACAGCTTTTCTGGCCCTTCACAGACCCCACAAGCACCATGCATGGAGAGGGAACACCAGGAAGGTCTGTTCTGTCTCCCTGAGTAGCCTCGTCCTCAGCCTGTCCATTCTGAAAAAGTCATGATTGAGAGTTTATAAATGCTTTCACTTTCAAGCCATGCCTGGATCTCAAAAGAGGCTTGACACTTTCCTAAACCCAAAGATTTATGAAAGCAAACCCTCTCACCTTGCTCATTTTCTTTCCATCAAAACCAAGTGCATATTTGTACTTGTCAGTATGCCTTGCCTGGATCTCTAAATTAGAGCTGTGCACCAGAAATTTAAATGAGGCAATAGTGTACCAGCTTAGTTTTTGGGCAAAAGGGTCATTGCTAGTCCTCATTCACTTCCTAGGCAGATAATCCTTAATAGCGCCAAAGGAAATCTGATTAAGAGCATATTTTTCTTGCTCATTATTCTTATAGACTTTTTATTACATATTTTATTGTATGAACACTCAATGAGAGAGCAAATGAGAGATGGTAACAAACATTCCAGCAACCTTGACAAGAGAAAGCCTTTCTCTGTAGTATTCCTGCAATGATTACTGAATCCTTTGGGGTTCAGGCTCACGAGAAGAGTGTACAGAGTAGAACATGGCAGAAGAGAATGAAATTACTTCTGAACAAAGTGGACCATCAAGCTATATGTTTCTTTTTATATGCTAGTTACTTCCAATTTTTCCCTTTGTCTTATTCTTCCAGAATTCTGAAAGAAATTTGTCTGCAGGCACCAAACCTTTTCTCCACAGACCTTCTCTTCAGCTGTAAATTCTTTTTGAATCGTGGTACATGTAAAGTGATAAGAGGGAACAGAAGGTATGACATTCTTTTCCAAGAGAAGCTTTAAAGGATGATAAATATTTATCCAAGCAGCATATTCAAGCCATATGCAAATTTGCATAATGGCACTCCAGGTGATGTGACGCATGGTAATTACTTGCAACCTGATAAAATGGAGAAATTCAGGAGCATGCTGCTGAATGCAAACATTCATCTATGAAAAACAACACTACCTTGTCACTCCTTAATAAGGGTATTATGAAGAAAAGGCATGTCTTTAGAGAAGGGCATAAAGGACATGTCTAGCTGAAGGACATCTCCCTGCCTCCCTCCAGGAGTGTTATCACTGTGTGCTCACTTTCTGAACACAGCCATACCTTTCGACTTTTCAACCTGCATTGATTCCTTAAAAGCTTAAAGATTCTCTTCATTCCCCAGAACTACACATATTGGCCTGACTTTTCCAACTCCCACAGTAACATGACTTGTGCTGTAATCACTCTCAATTAACAGCACTCACATCATCAAGATGAGGAAGAACACATCAGACTTACTTGCCCGTGGGCAATTAAATCGAACAAACAGCACCTTGATGCTTGAGACATGACAGAAGAAGGTGAGTAGCTCAGAGGAGATAAATAGTGGATTGTAGCAGTGTAAAAAGGTATAATTAAGTTTCCATTTATCACGTATACAAAGTCCAGAATAGAACTATGTGTCAGATTAAATGTGATGAGATTTTGCCCTTGACTTTGCTTGATTTCCAGAATTTTGCTCTGGGATACATTTTTACCTATTGGGATACTTTTTTTCTTAATCTATCTGAGTGAAGGAAGGAAGTATTCAAAACGAGTAACAAAATTGTCTTCACTTTGTAGTTTCTTTACATGGGAGAAATACATCAAGATAGAAGAAAAGGAGTCCTGCAAATTGTTTTCATGTCCTTGACATGGTGGCTCCATGGTGACTCAGAACAGACTGTGCCTGAAGGAACAGATGCACGAGATAAAGAGAATCTGCTGGGCATTGAAGGAGAGCTCCTGGCCGGGGCAAACAACCACACAGTGTGTTTCAAAGTACGCAGGTTCAAGAAGTTCAAGGGCAAGGCCTGCTCACCTTTTTTTTAAGTTTTCACTACTTAAAAGCATAAAATAAAAATTCTCTGTGCTTAAACAACACAGGGCATTGCCTTGTGCACTGATGTGGCTACAGGAATTTGGGTAAGGGAAGCCATACTGTACCTGCTTAGGGAAGGTACCTAACAGAGTGTTGCTGTCAGAGCCTTAAGTCCCTTTCTCCACACTGTGCTCTGTGCATCCTCTTTGTAACATGGCTTTTAAGTGGGATTAATGGATTCCTCAGACCTACAACACAATAGGAAGTTCTGAGCATTCATTTCATATCCGTGAAGGAAAAACAAAGCTATAGCAAATATTAACATTGCTAATATGAAAATATGATCTAAAAGCACAGAAAAAGCCAGTTATCTGGCTGTAACTGTGGAAAATGAACTAAGGTTTTTGCTGATGTGGACAGCCAGAAGCTGATGGACTGCATAGCTTTTAAAACTTAAGTGTAAACAAAGAAGGAACCACCAGAAAAGGAAATAGCAAAATGAATAACTTGTGGGAAATTATCATAGTAGGGAAAATAGCCTGAAATTCAAACAATCATTAGGAATTACTATTTTGGGTAAAATGTATTTGTAAATTATAAGCAATATAAATAATTTTATTACTATTATGTAAGGAGGTCTGACAGTGATTTATGTACCTAACCATTTCTATTTTTAAAGTATCCATAAGAAATTTAATAAGAAGCTTTCATAACTAATTTTTCTTTAAATGAGCAGCAGACATAAGACAGAGAATGTGATGAAGACCAAGGAAGGGCTTTTTGTTGTTTACTGTTTGAATTTTGGTTGTATAAATCAATTTTCTTTCTTTTTGTCTCCGTTATTCTTTGCCCCAGGGTTAGAAGGACTCCCTCTTGCATTTTTCTAAACACAGTAAGTACATAACTCCCTTTGAAACTGTAGTTTGCTAAAAATTAAGTAAAAATTAAATTCACCAAGTTGGAGGTGCAGTTATGTGGGGTTTGGCAGAAGAGAACATGTTCTGGAAAGTAGAATCTTGTAGCCATTCTTTGACTTCTTTGAAAATAACAGCATTCTTGACACACTTAAAGTTTGCCTGGGAGCCAGCAGGACATTTGATGTCTAGATATGATACCAGTTCCTCTAGGTATTAGGTTGTGCAACCTGAATAGCCAGAACCCATCACACCTTCCTTTCCTAGTTGCAACAACAATCATTGTATTGAAAAGGAAATTGATACTTCTCTCTTAGTTTTTCTTTCCAAAAATTTTATATTGTTACTCTCTCTGTCTCAGGTTTTTCTTCCTTGTTTTGCCTTTATATTGGATGTGAAGAACATGTCTGTTCAATATAGGGCTTCCTAGTTTGATTCCCACTTGGAGCTCTATGCATCTAAGCACATCAGCTAGTGGATGTCACTAAATCCACTACAGAATTGTACTTTCTTCTGTGTAAGACCAGCGAAGAATTAATCTCAGGCTGGGGTTGAAATATATATTAATTCTTGTCATACAACAGGAATCTAAACAAATATTTAAGATGGTAGAAGTGATTAAAAAATGTCAAAAAGTGTCAGGATAAAACTGAATATCAGGGATTGCCAGAGATAGCTGCAAAAGGGAAATAATGGGAAATCCCACCACTTTGCTATCAGTGACTCACTGTTGTGCTTCTAGAAAAGGTCTGTAGATAAGGGTCTGATGCTCTAAGTGACAGAACAGATCCAGCCGATCTTTCTGCTTCCTGTTTTCGTGCAGCTATGTGATTCTAAATTCTGACTGAGAAGCAGAAATTATTTTTAAAAATTTTAATAACATAATCCTCACTAAAATCTGAGATTTTCAAACAGAAGTTGTCTGATCTCCTTTAAGTTTTAACCATCTGACTTGCCTATTCTTTTAACTACCTGCTGTGCAATTACCCAGGTGGCTCCTCCTGAGTATGCTATTTCCTGCTGATCCAGTAATTGATGGATAACAGGAAGTGTCTGAACATGGATGTTAAATTTTATTCACTGTAGGAATAGATTGCATTGCCCCCACTGTTGCTATATTTATTTAGATCAGTAATCACTGTTGCCATTTTATGTGCCCTCAGGAACTGGATGCTGCTGTGCTTTCCCAGCACGTCTCTTTTTCCAAAGATGCAACACATGGAAGGGACAATGGATCGAGGCAATTGCACAAGGAGAGGTTCAAGATTTGCTCACTGTTTACATCACGTAAGCCATGGATAGACTGGTCAAGCACAAACATGTACACTTTGACAAGGAAGAAAACAGCACCAAGCCTTCCAAATGGAATGAATTAGCACTGACCTCTGCTTTCAAACTGAGAGTGCCCCTGGCTGGCAGGACGGCACACTGGTTGCCAAACCTGCCACTGTCTTCTGCTCTTGATGTTGGCTTTACAAGTTTCTTTCTCAAGTCTTATAGTTTTGGCAATTCTGACCAATAGAAACAAAAATTTCTATAGCTGCAGATTTTGAGGGGGGAGGAGTCAATGTCCTAACCATGGATCTTGGATAGGTCTTTTTGGAAGGGAATGACTGAGCAAGGGAGAAGTTAGGGACCGTTTTCCTTATCATTCTTACTCAAGTCTCTGTAAATCTCTGCCTTGCAAACCACATGGGAACTGTGATATGTGTGTGGGGTTGTTTTCTCAGTTATGGACAACCTTATCAGTGTGTTAACCACAAGCCTATCAAAAGCATAATTTGCTTCTGCATATGCCAGTGTAAGCTAATCAGAGAAGGATGGCAAGTATAATCAGGGCTTTAAAATAGCATGGCTATAAAAAGAGATAGAATTGACAAGTAGCTTTTAGTTTGGAATAGAGATGACTATTGTATATATATAAAAATATAAAGGGCACAAAAAGAACAACAAGTGATTGGGATTTGAGTGAAAATATGCTCAGGAATGAAAGAAGGCTCCCCTCTCCACTGCCCTGAAGCACAAAGGAACAGAGGAAACCTCTTGCTCTGAAAAGTCTCCAAACTGAAGTGGGAGCACATACCAGGGGAAGGATAATTTGGTATTGGTCCTGCTTTTATATTCCTGCCATGCTTACTTACTGGCCTTTCACAGGCATTGTGCCGGTCTGGGTAGCCCTCTCTGTATGGCCCTGGCTATGATTTAAGAGGCAGCACCTTTTTATAGCATTTCTTGCAAGTACAAGTAATGTTAGCTATAACTAGGCCAATCTTTTCCATATCTTTTTAGGTACTGTTGGGATTCCAAACATACACACTCACACACAGACACGCATAACTTTCAGAGTATAATATGCATTACTCCTGCCTCATACACATTATAGGTATCACAGTGTACAGCTGGCACAATATTCGTGTTCCTGCTCAAACTCTAATAGAAGAAAAGTCTGCATTTCAAGTTGAGTGTACGCAGAGTGACACCGCTTAAAAGATTTCAATATAGGAAATTACATAATTAAAAGCTATTACCCCAGATGTAGGAACAGAATAGAAATATCCTGTAGTATTAAATACATCTGTTTTGTGAGAATGAATTGTGTTAGGAGTGTTTGTTTGTAAACTGATTAGAGAGCTAATGATATAAAAAATATGCATAATACATAAACAAAGACTCTCACAGGAGTTCCCCACATGCACAAAGAGTCCATCATATGTTTCTCTCTGGCCTTGCTAGTATGTAGAAGACTTGGAATATAATATTAACCCTGAAATGACCTTTAATTGGGACAGGACTGGATTCCCTCTGTAATAGTGATTCATCCTACGGGTGATTAGTAGTTGACATGGGAAAATATTCTATATGTATTTCTAAAGACATTTGTTTTCCAGGGCAACACTTTGACTAAAGGCATCAGTACAGGCAGGTCTGTCTGAGTAGGAAAACAGACACTTGCATTCCTGCTAAAATTCTCAGGTGAGATGAGGAAGACTATTTTGCCAAGAGTCCAACTCCAAACTATGGAATTTTCAGATCTTTTCATAACTAATAAAATCAGTTTTCAGGAATTATTAATCTCAATGTTTTTAGTTTTTGTATCAATTCACTTCATTATTGTGTAGCTTTATATAGATTTTTTTTCATAAAATTTCCACAATGACACTTTTTTACCATATCACAGGTTAGAAAGTCTTATTTGCTCATTTTCCATGCTTAATTAAGGCAAAAGTAAAGGTAAAATTAAAAATAAAGATAAGAGTAAATTGTTGCTGCACTGTGATTCCATGAGCAAGCTCTGTCATTAGACCTTGCTCATGGATGTCGACCCCCCTTTGAGAAAACAAAATCTCAACTCCTTATATACTTATTTGCTCTGAGGGAGTTCTGTTTGTTTCCCAGAGAAATAAAAGGTTTTGAGGCTCTAAGGGGACAGACACTGACACATTGTCCCTTTCTCCTTTTATCACTAGGGACACAGTTTCTGAAAGCTGCCCCTGGTGCTGTTTGGTCCTTATTGACAAATGCCTTTTGCAGTACATCACTAAGATGCTTTGTCAGCTTGAAGGCTATTTAATTTTTCAGAAACATGGAGTTACTCTTTTAACACAGCTATTAGTTCACTGCTCTTTGCTGACAAGGGAAAAATAATTTCACAACCCCTTTATAGAGTTACATCACTGAGAAGATGGACTTGCCCCCAGATCTCTCACCCCAAATTCCTCCATGGAAAATGATTGGCTATAGCCTGTATATGTGCTAGATAATAACTGGCTATATGGTTAAATTAATGAGTGAAAACAAAAGAACATTTACTGAAGGTGGCTATAAGCTTGCAATGATGAATATCTCCCACGAGCTCTATTATTTTCGGCGTACACCTCTAGTCAGAGCTACGTTTGTTCAGACTCCTCAGCTCAGCGAGAGAGCTCAGACGTGTAACTTTTAAAATTGTGTGCACATCAACCAAAGTCACTCTCATGGCTCACTGCTGACCTATCTCTTTATTGGAATTCATTTTATCAACTTGAAAAATCCATGATGTGTACATTTGCCTTGCGACTTTGAGGTAGGTGCCCAGGGGAATTTGCAATGTACACAGATGGCCATATCCTTTAAGGGTAGCAGTTGCAGGCCAGGTAGAATGTATTAAAGCACCCCAATGTCACAAGACACCCAGACGCAGGCAACTGGATCAAGCCTCTGAAATCTGGCAAAGTGATTTGTGCCTGCGGGGTCGGTGTTGTGAGGATGCAGCTTGGATGTACACTTGTTTCTGGGCTGATGGACTCAAAGTGTTCACACATAATAAAAGTGCTCAGTGGGAAGAGGGCTTGTTTGCAGTTAAAACAAAGATAAACTGAATACGTAAATCTCTGTTTATCTCTTGAAGGCTCTTCCATTAACTCCTCTCGTTCCCAGAAATCTTCTCATATTAAAATCCTTTCCAGCCCCACCACCAGCATGTGTAAATTGCCAATGTATTGGGAATGGCTGAGATGGAGTTAATTTTCCCCATGGCAATCACCATATTACTGTGCTTTGAACTGGTAGCTAAGAAAGTTGTGGATAACACAGTAGTGTTGTGGCTACTGCTAAGCAGTGCTGGCACTGCAACACCATTCCCCCTATCAAGGCACTGGGAATGGGCAAGATCCTGAGAGGGGACACTACTAGGCCCAAATTAACCAAAGGGTTATTCCATACCGTATGACATCAACTCAGATATAAAAGCTAAGAAAAGGAGGAGGAAAATGGGGCTCATTTGGGGCAAATAAACTCATTATTTGAGTTTGAAACAAGTGTTTCCTTTCTGGAGCAATTGCTATTTGTGCTGAAGCTCTGCTTCCCAGGAAATGGCCGGACATTGCTCAGTGGTGGGAAGTAGAAAATAAAATCTTTTTTTTTTGTCTTTGTTTGTGTGGGCACAACCTTTTGCTCATACTTTAGCATACTGTCTTATCTCAACCTACTAGTTCCATCCTATTTTCTCTCCCCTGTCCCCTGGAAAGGGGAAGTGATAGAGAGGCTTGGTGGGCATCCAGCCGAAGTCAAACCACAGCTAAGGAAACTGCTCTGCCTGACCATCCAGGAGCTGTCTGACCATCCAGTTCAGGTTCACACCACCTGAACTCGAATGAAGCCCTTTCACAGTGACACACCCTTTTGTGCTGATAATTTCTCAATTTCATACTGCAAGCTTGCTGGGTTTTTCTTCCAAAAGGAAAGTTTCACTTTCTCAGCAGATTCTGTAAACATATCTCTGAGCTGTGTTCCCTTTCAGGGACACAGGTGTTGTTTTTCTATTCTGTTCCTACAACATGGGAGATATGGGTTTCTCTCTCTAACCAATGGTAAGAGAGAGCTGCTCTTGCTTACCAGCCCATGAATTTAGTATGATAAGGAGTGTTGCACTTATATAGCTAAGACTAAGAAGATGAAGCAAAGCTAAGACTAAGCTAAGAATAAGCTAAGCAACAAGCTAAGCTATGAGCCTTCTGATATTATGGAGTCATTCTTTAATAAAGCCTTCTGAATCAAAGACCTTCTGAGATGGAGTCAATTCTTGCCCCTGAGGGGCAACAACTGCCATAAGTAGTGACCCCTCGTGAAAGAACAACCACCACAATAACACCCCAGACTCACACAGTTGGACCAGATTTCCTTACCAGCTTGACCCCAGGCTCCCCATAGCAGAGTCTCTGTCATTCAGATGCTTGAAGTAATTTAAACATGGTGCAATAACTAAATAACAAAGTAACAGCTTGAGCTGGGTGCCTTCAAGGAGGAACCTTGAACTAAGGAACCCCTTTTATATTTATACCTATAGATACACACACACACACATATATATATACACACATGTATACACACATGTACACACACAAACGCACACACACACATATACATACATACATACATATATATATACACACACACGCGTATATATATTAGATATTTCAAAAAATACGTATATACCCTTACAGTCTACGGGTGGGAAAGTCTGGAGATCATCAGCTCCTGCTGAATCTCTGAGTGGCAGTCACCCAGCTGTGCCACAAGTCGCCCTGCCCTTTTTTATGCAAAGGATTTGCAGTTCATGGCCTTTTGCCTTGGCCTCGGGCTCCTGCTCCCCAGAGCTCAACCTGCAGCTTGAAATGCATCTGCACACCCAGCTACCTGCACTGAATGTATTCCTCAAAACTCACCACAGCCAGATAACAGGAAATTAGTTTTCTGGTTTGGCTTTTCTTGGAATTTGCTACTATAAATATAATAATGAAGTTTTCTTTAAAGTATGCGGGGTTTTTTTCCTTTAAATTATGTATTTTTTACATTAAAGAAGATTCCCTCACTTAAACAGTGCAGAATTTCACCGAGTGTTAATAGATGAGAATATCTCATTGTGCTTCTAGTAATCACTGAAGACTTCCTCATAGCAAAGCAGGTTTACAAAATCCACAGCTATGCTCTTCAGACGTTCATCTCAGTTTTCCCTGTCCCTAACACAACCTTTCAAGACCCATGTTTCTCCCACAGGGATCTGAGTGGACTCTGGATTTATGGGCTTCCTGTCCCTCAGCTGTGGAGGTGGAGTCTTGCCATGCTTTATGCTGTGCAAACTGATGTCTAAAACACATCTCTTTAACAGACAGTGAGTGGAGCCATGGGGAGACACAACTTGGGAGCTGCTGGTCCTGTAAACTGCCTCCAGGCCATTTAATCAAGAAAGAGCAACTTTATTTTGAAAATGGGTGGTGGACTAAAAGGGATCCAGGAGAGACAATAGTTCTACCTTTCCCATGAACTAGTACTACCTAGTGCAGTGTGCCCCTATTTAGAAGATTTCTTTCTGGATTTAATTTGTAAAAATATGTTGACTGAACCAAACTGAAACTGGATTTGGAGAGAATAAAGTTTTTCATGAACTGGAAAACTTGCTCTTCATTGAGTTTTTTTTGTTAAACTAATAAACTCATAAGAAAAATCAAAGAAGTAGAGCAAACATGATTTTTAGATTAATGTAAGCTCATCCAATAACAGAGATACTTACGGTTCTATTCAGTCACAGAGTCAGAATATATTAGTATAATTATTTTGGTAAAAGGCCTGGAAGGTGATGGGAATTGTATTAAAGCCTGTCCCTAGATTCAGCAGACCTCTGTATGAAGTTAACATATTCTGCCTACATACTAGATCTCTCTTTTAATTTCTAAGATAGCAAAAATCTAGGTGTTTGTTAATACATGCCATATTAATTGTTCTAGCCAAAGTGATGGTTTTACTCCAAGAGACTTGCCTGTTTGTATGACATTGGAGCCATGCAAAAAATTATTCTGCTCCATTCTTCCTGGAATATCTTCTAGACTTTCCTTATCTATTTTTGCACTTCATTAAATCAGCTACATCCCTGCATTAAATCAACCATACTCCAATCACTGTCAACAAGAGGAACTCTACCCTTTGCTATTAAAGCATATGGGCCGCAATCTGTTAGTATTATTATATCTGACAAATATAAATTTGTTAAATCAGAGGGCATGAGTTTTTGTCTTCCTAAATAATCTTAGAGTCTCTCTCTTGCTACTTTCCATTTCTTTCAACAGCAGTCAAATTATCTCTGCCCTGCAGTAAAGTATGGCATTTATTTGTCTGAAATAATAATCTACTCTCCAAACTACTTTTCCTCTGAAGATCATGAAGTGTTTTACTTCATGCAGCTTGCATAATCTCACCATCATAGAGAGAGAAAAAAGACTAACTGGAAAACCTCAATAAGTGACTATTTCACCTGCCCAAAACATCCTCTGTTTTGACACAGAACCAAAGTAATGTAGTGAGAACAGTGCAGTCAATTTTCCACTGCTTTTATTTTCCTCCTAAGGATATTTTGAACTGCAATAATAAGGCATACATAGTTACATCAGCTTAGACTAAAGTTATACTTAATCAGTTGATTTGGATGATAAGATTTCAGCAATATATTTTCCCCTAGGTAGCTGGGGTAGAAAGAATAACAGAAATGCAATTGCAGCTTGAATTTCATTCTGCCTTTTGGAAGAAATCTTTACCCCTTTGACTAAAATTTGCTCTCATTAACACATCAAGCTTGTTTGCTGTAGCCAGTGGGGTCATACAGAATATTGCTAAAAGCAGATTTTGGTTTGTTACATTCACAGGAGCTTTTCAACAAATATTTGATATGACAAGATGCATAGCTGTTCCTGGTCTTATCCATGAGAATGGCAGAAGAGCCTTCAGACAGGGAGCTGCTTCAATCTTCTGAAATCCTTCTCCCTGAAATGTGCAGAGCTCTGCCTGTTGTGTTTGCAGAGTCAGGACTGAAAATAAAGTATCTTGAAGCTTTTTACTGCTTATTTGGTTTTATGCTACAGCTGTAAACTCTGTTCTTGTTTTATTTGCTGATCTGTTTTATTAAGTGCCTTCTGATGAACAACAAGAAGCATGTAATAAAAACCATCTGCAGTATGGTGGCAGCTTCCTTCTTCTCTCAGTCACAAACCTTAAACCAGTCCCTGGTGTGCTGCTATAAACAATCCTGCCTTGTTTCTAATACTTGTTACTGAAATGTTCATCTGGTTCTGGCCAGTGTTTTTGGCTGAATTTGGATTCTGCTGCTATTAGAGGAGACCCTTCTCTGGGAACATTTTTATAGTCCATTTGTAATCTCTTCAATAGCATACTCCACTGGATAGATCCTCACTGGAGTAAATATTGTAGTCAGATAAACGCATGGAAGAATGAGACATTTGGTAAGAATCTTCCCCTTATCTAATCACAGCAGATGTTGAAGCTCTGATTTTCCTCACTCAGCACCTGTGTACCACATGCAGTGTTTTATTACACAGTCATGACCCATTTAGTCATAGCTCTCCCCCTTGCTGGAAAATGATCTGCTGATAGTGCACTATGCAGTCAAATTTCAAATGACTTCCATGAGAACTCCTACTAGGTCTAATCTGAGAGGACCCACTGTGGCTCCTCTGTTTATACTGGCTGAACACCAGAAGTGCCTCTTCATCCTTTAGTCAGTGTTGTGCTGATGCCCAGGGGTTAGGGAGAGCGTTCAGCCAGGCTGCCCAAAGACCTGCTGCTCCATGGTATTTGGTCTTCTGGGAAAGGAGTTGTACTTTCATGACACACCCTGAGTGAGGCGAAGTGTTTTACAGGACTCAGCCAGGGCAGTGTCCAGGTTTTTTGAAGACTGCTTTGTCTCTCTAACTATTGACAGCAGAGCAGGCAATGCCTTCCCTGACACTCCCAGGAAATTCACACTTCTTGTCAGTGCAGAACATGTCCTCAAAGATGCCATTAACATTGATGGACACAATCTCTTATTTAGGGAAGAGAACTGAAGATGCAGGAACCACTTGCAGGAACCTTCAGCTGGAGTTGTTAAAGACAGGAAGTGTAATTTAAAAGCCAGACTCTAAGGACTCAGAATTTACAAGGGTTTAAAATTTTGATAAAAACTGATGTAAATGATCCTGGCTGCTGTAAATGATCCATTTCCATCACAGCACCTTCACAAGATTGACCTTGCTTTTGGGTTCAAATTTTATTTCAACTAAATATCAGGATAATGAATGAGATGGTAGTCTATTACAGTTCAAAATAATCTAAATTCATATTGCTGGGGTATGCACTTAGCCTATATTTTTTGCTTCTTTTTCAGAAACTTTGAGAAGCCTCCAGTGGCTCCAGCAATCTAAATATCAAACCATGACATTTAAAGTTTGGAGGAAAAAGAAATATACTGCTGCTCGCCATAAATGCCCATTGATTACCTTCCTCTTTCACATTTAATAGCACTTTATTCCCTGTAAGCCACTCCCAGAGGCTGGATCCAGTCTTACCATTATGTAAGTGTGGAATTTGAACCATTATCACATCTTAACATTATCACATTCATAACAAGAAATTATTACCTGCTTATTTGATCCTAAAATTTTTCCTTTGCACAGTAGTGGAATACTCTATTTGTGAGCTTCTCATCTTTTTAGTGTATTATAGAGCTCTAGTCTATGTTTTGCTAGAAACAACTCCAGAAAGTTAGTGAAAAGTCATCTTGCTTATGTAGCAACTACTGGCAGCAGTAGCCGCCTCCTTTTTGCTGTGACCTCAAAACATCCAAAAGTATGTAATGCAATTACAACTGTTTGGAACTGACTCCTTTTCTCTTAATTTAATGATAGCAGTAAATCAAATCAATCTTTTGAACATTTAAGTTTTGAAACATCTGGATCAGTTTTTATTTTCATATTTGCATGACTTATAATTATGTTAACTAATTTGCTGCCCTAAACAGTGAAAAGAGATACATGTGAGAAACTTTCTATCATTAATAAATATGTTTAGCTATAACAGATTGTTTCAATGTAAGTCTACTGCAGAATTAGTGATTTAGATCTGAGTCAGGTCCTGCTTCTTCTGTGAAGAAAAAGCATTTGAGTCTAATGACTTCTACCAGTGTGCCTTTGTCCATACATTTAAAAAAAAAATCAGCTAGTAAGGATGATTGTGTTAGTTCTATTTCTTGAAAATGCTGGGTGTATCTATACCATGCAGCCAAAAGGTTTTGAGCTCAGCATACTTGCACTGATCCCTGAAGTGGTGGCACACCAAACAGGGAGAATCAGGCAGTGTGGGAGACAGGGCAAATGCAGGAGTGTGGCTTTACAAGGCAGTAGCAGAACTAACATGGCTGGACTTCTTCCAGGCTCAAGCTTCAGTCAGCAGTGACTCTCACACCTCTACTGGCTTGACCGTCCCTGTGCTGGAACTGGCTTTGAACTCAGAGCTCTCCACAATTTCTTCTCATCTATGGTCACTATGAGAGGTTGTAGGTACTCCCTCACATCCTTTGAGTTCTTAGTTCTCTTAGGAACTGTGCATTTTTCTCCATCTTTCTCACAATTGGAAATGACTGTTCAGAGTTGACTTTTTCTTTTTTCCTTTGTGTGTGATTTAGACCTTCAAAGCTGAAAAAAAAGAAAGATCTTTTGCTTGCTGCTGTCATCTCAGTGAATGTTTTTACTTTTTACAAAACTGCTTTCTGTTTACCAATTCCTCCTTTTCTTTCTCCAAAGTAAAAAAAAAATCTACCTACTCTTACTTTTGAATATCACCTGTAACTCTGTAATTGCTTCAGAACAACATTAGGACTGTTTCTGCAAGAAAATCAGAGCTGTAAGGAATACCTGTTTATATCATACATCCTGACCCATGTCTTTTACAAGTTAGGTGCTTAACAGGCTCCAATGCCCTCTGCTTCCCAGCAAACAAGTCTTAGGAAATCTCTGGTGTGGATTGTCTTCAGCATTATGGTCACTGCAACTACACATTGCACATGTCTTCAGGTCCCCTATGCTTCTTTTCAGCTCTAACTGTTTAACCAGGAAATGGAAAGAACTTTGTGAACATATGATGGTTAATACAAATCATAAGATAAAAGATATTTCTGTATTTTAGAAACTTACTTTACACCACCGGAGTCCTTAAATTCTGCTCATAACTACTGGTGTGAACCTGAGGGGTTGTTTTTACAAGCTGAGTTCTGAGGTTCAGATGGAAACAAAAAACCCTTCTGGTGTTGATTGGAAGGGACTTCAGTGGTCATATTGTCCCTGCTCCCAGTGAAACTGTCACCATAACTGGACCAGGTCAGTAAGGCCTGTAACAAGGATCCAGCACCACTCTGGAAAATCTGCTTCATTGTTCAACTACCCACCAGTGAAAAATTTGACCTTAAAGTAGAAGCTGAACCTCTCAGCTCACAGTATGTGACTCTTAATCCTTGTATATGTATAACATATAACATATAACATATAACATGACCAAGAAGAATCTGATTCTGTTCCTTTGTTGGATTTTAACTTTTTTCTCACTCAGACATGGGGCAACTGAAGGGCCTTTTAAAAAACTTTTTATTCCATTTTTCAGTCTCATATGAAGGGTGAGACAATACAGATGTTACAATTCCCACTATCACAATCAGAAGCCAACTATTTCTTAATTACAAGACACTATAAGCGTTTCTTGGCCTATCAGCTTTTTGCCACACTATGCTGTAGATGCCTTAAAACCAATCATCTAAAACTACCCCTCGTGGGTTGTGTTACAATGCATCTTTCATAGTTCTATTTCTCTAAAGTAGCTAGTCTTCAGAAACCATCCTTCAAAACTTTTTTCTAACTCCATTTCTCTCTCAACAATATCTGTCCTGTTCCATAACATTTCTAAGTCAACATTTCTTATCTCAAAGTTTACATACAAATACGTAGTATGTGAACCTTCTATCAAACTCTAAAAATTCTCCACAAATCCATTTCCCACATTCCTTTACAATTCCCATGTGCACATTTGCAGACAGCATGGAAACCACCTCTTTACCAGCCTTTAACAAGCCAATGCCTCTTAGCATTTTCTCACACACCCTGTGCTGGCTTTCTCAGTAGTCCTACAATGGGCCTGGAAGTCAGAATTCTGAACTCCTGACTCAAAACTGCTGTGTCTGTGGTTCTATATTAATAAAGTTTTGAGCCAGACACTGAAATGTCCTACATGCAGGTTCATGGCCTGCCAGTGGGATGCAAAGCACTTAAATATGTGCCCAGACTCCCTACACAGTCAGCACAGGTACCCCCGCACGTCTCTTGTTAATGATCAAAAGTGGAGCATTTACTTGTCTCTGCTGACTGTGCCAGGAGCCTTCATACTTCAGTGGAGCCATGCAGCACTCTCAGATGGAGCAGGGAGCCAGCTAAAGGGAGGTCACGCACAGAACTGCGCCAGAAAAGGCATCCAGCTCAGAGGCGCACAGCAGCCGCCTGCATCCCCTGGGAGCTGGGATACAAGGCCAGCCTCAGAGAGCAGGTGTCTGACTGGAGAGGATGTGTATGGCTCAGAACTGGAGTTCTCAGATTTAGCTGAATAAAAATGCTCCCACAATTCTAATGTGGGTTGGTTTGGTTTTCTTTTTAGTAAAGCCGGTAGAATTTCTTAGTAATTCTATGAAGTATAAGCGGCCAAGACTTTGAGGCTACCCCCTTATCTCATGGACTCATAAAGCCATTTCCCTGCCCTCAGCATTTCTGAGCTAACAGAATAATGAAGATAGCCTCCAAGTTTATGCACTTCTTCCTTGTTCAGTGTTTTGGGACATGTTTCACAGAGTGTTGGAAAATACTGATAATGTTCAAGCTGTCACATCTCCCTCCTTTTCACCAGGTCAATAATATACTGTTTTGCAAGTATTGGACACTGGAATCAGTAATTTGAAATTTTCCTGTGGAGGTTCAACCTAGACAAAAAAAAGAAATTGCAGCCATTCAAGGTTAAAAGGTGGGCTTTATTCAAATAAATCTGGTCTTCAGCTGTACTTAAGCTAGATGATCCTTCAGCTACTTAACTGGTAGTGTACCCCTTAAGACAAACTGCTACTTCATACATTTTTCAATAGAAAAAATATTTTGTTTATTTTTGATAAGCTGCTAAAAGCTAAAATATATAATACTAATTCTTTTGGAGTAATTAATTAAAATATTTTTAAGGTGAAAGTCCATTCCCTTTGCTCATGCTGAATAGTAAATTACAATGCAAATAAAAGATTACAGGTATATTATACAAACAGAGAAAAAAGATGTGGGCTGAAAAGATTGCAGGAAAGGTTTGAATTGGAACTAATTTAATATATGTGCTCCATAAACCACATAATTTTTATTATGAATTTGTAATATGGAAAAAGGCCATGAAAAGAGTAAGAAACTGTCTCAGAAATATATTTGAAGCTTACATTGTTTCACTTCTCATTGACTAAATTAAACCCTGTAATACAATTTTTCTTTCCGGAATTGGTTACAAACATTTTCATCTATCATTGGCCCATGACAGATCTGCTTTTCTTGGCACCTTCTGTACTTCTGTAGGTCTCTTAAAGCTACAAGAAAGATTCTACAGTACAATATTAGCCTATACCTATTATGAATAATCTGATAAAAAATTGAAAATCCAAAGTAATGACAACTGAAGAGAGGTATTTCACCATCAAAACTGCAGTGGTAGATTATGATTTACCTGCCTTACAAATATTCCCATCTGCACTAATACTTCTTTTCTAGGTGTTTAAAATAATTTCTATTACTTCAAACAAAATTCACGTATTTTAAACTTTAGTCAAAATATTGTGGAACCACATGTGATCTTATCTAGACCAGATAACGTGTAGCAATTAATGGTGTTTGATTAGAGAAACCTCCAATGTCATCTGAAGCTGGATCTCTCTCTGTTCCTGGGCCATATGTAGATGTGGCTGTAGCTGCACTGTCATCTACATGGCTTCAGAAGAGCCTCTCTGAAGGTACCTCTTTTTTCCTTTTCTTTAACAAGTTCCATATTACTTCCAATGTTTTTAAACTTATCTGTCTCAGCCTTAAGAGCAAACTTATTTTAGTCCTGAGCTGCTCCCATAAAAATTCCTTTTCAGATCCTTGCTGTTGTAATGCTTATCTTTTTTCTCTTCCTAATTTCAAGTCTAAATTTATTCATAGCCAATTTACACCCCTTTGTTCTTGTGTCAGCATGGCCTTTAGCTTTAACAGTTGTTTTCCCTGCCTGATATTTACATCCCTGAAATGCTTACAAAGAATGGGAGAGAAGACAGATGGCTATCGCTTAACCCGCAATTTGTATTAATTATAATAATTAATCAGGTTATTTCGAGTTCAATATGGCGTGATTCAGCAGAATTTGCTGAAATTCCTTATCAGGAAAGTTGATGGAAGATTTTGAGTTTGTAAATAAATTATATAACCTAGTAGTAAATGTTTGTTAACAACACTTAATACTGAGCTGAACCACAACAAAGGTACCAAGAGAAAAAAGTGATAAAGTCTGTCCGTAGTGCTTCACAGTCTGTTGTAAGGAAACCCCAGTGGGCCACAGAGGCTGCTGGCCCACAGTTACCACCGGGGGTCATTCAGGAAATCCTTTTGGGCTCTACCTGCGTTGCCACATTGGCTTGGATTCTGAAGTAAAAATCTCCTGATTGTCCATGTTATCGGTGTTCTGGCTCCAGGATGGAGCAGTTCCCGAGGGAAGAATTGAAATCCTTGGAGAGAGGGCAGAATGGAGGGGTGCATGCCTGAGCCACAGCTGGGCAATTGCCTGTGGGGTTTTCCACCCACAGCACCAGATAACAGCCAGTCCAAGCAAAACCTCCCACCTAGGCCTGTAGGGGTGGCTGTGTCGACAACCTCAGGACTGCACATGTTGCTCCGCTTCTATTTCAAAGAGGTGCTAACTTAACCACTGCTCCAACTTAGCATCTGTTGAATTAGATTTTCATTTTCCTTATTTAACCTTGTTCTCTAACTCCTTGGCTATTGCCTTTAGCTGTTAAAATCCCAGCCTATGTTACAAACACCAGTGTTCCCATTAATGAGGTGCATTAAACTGCTCCACACAGAGATAGCCCAGCTCCAGCATGGGCACAGGTCTGGCTTTAACACAAGCCATGTCTGCCCTTTGCCTTGCCACCACCATGGTATTGAGTTGCCTCTTCTCTATCTATGTGGATCTTATTCAAGTTCCAAGGGTCTCTATTGTCTCTATTTTATTCTGTATGGAACCAAGTGCAATTTTTTAAACATGGGAAAAGTATTTTGTGCATATTTTTACAGCACCAAGCAAATAAGAGCTAGTAAGTCCTTGTCATTCCCAGGACTACAGCTATTCTCCAGAGAGCTGGCCAAAGCATTTTTCCTAGCTTTAAGCAACCTGAATATAACAGCCAAAGTTGATTGTGTGTTGATTGTCCTTAAAACTTTTACAGCCATTTAGGTTAAATATTTTTACATCCTAGCTATGTTGATTTATTCATTACATTACTTCTGCTTTATGTCATCTTTGTTTCAGAGACACTGCAAAATGTTTTTAACTTCTGCTCATAAAATGTGCAGAAAGGAGATGGAAGACCATGGGATTATCTTTGCTCCCATCTTCTGCTGTCAGAGGGACATGGAATTTCTCTGTATGCCCTTTACTGTTATAGTCTGCTATCTGACTGGGTAAGATCAAAAGGCTTCAGTGGTTTGGGAATTTAATATTAATTTCTACTCTTATAATGACCTGGGAAATGTTTGATATTGAGAGATTAATCTCATTGTGACCTTTGAAATTTGTAAAATTTTGGTTCTGAGGGAAGATACATACCTACAAATTGTACCCTCTGTTGCTGAATGAAAAGCATGACTTCTCTCACCCCATTTCTGTTCTCATTTTGCTAAGCTTTAATCTTAAATGCAATTTTCTGTGCAGACAAAGATGCACATAGTGCTATTGTTTGAGATACTCTAGTAATAGCCTCCCTGTAGATATATTTTTGAGTAGTTCCACAGAAAAGAATTCAGTGCACCACTTCCTCAGGAAGCTTGCAATAAATTATGAATAGCTGCTATTCAGGCAGCACTGTTCATTCCAGGCACTGAGTCAGTTAGGAATGGTGGAGTGGGAACTATAATGATTATGAAATCTGCAGCTCTCTTCTGTTTGGAACCTTGCATGAGGACTGAGCTTGGATTTTACATTTGAATGGCTCCACTTGCTATGCTTTCCTGGTTTGTTTTGGGTTTTTTAATGCAATTACATTAAAAAAAAGGGAAAAAACCTCAAACCAAACTCAAACCAAACCAAACCAAACAACACAACAACAACAACAACAAAACCCCCCAAAACCCAACAAGAAACCCCAAAACAAACAAACAAAAAAATAAAGAAAGAAAATAAAAGAGAAAAAAGTGTCATGAGAAATTTGCACATGGGACAATGCTGACCCTAAATGAAGTATCAGCAAGGTTGATATTGGCAGATGAAAATAACATTCTGTGATTTCCTGGTATTTTGGATGCCCACCATGGTGAGGCATTAGCTGTGAAACTGCTGACAATCTTCCAGCATAGAAGGATGTGTGGAGATTTGAAAATGAGAAGTTTAATTGCAAGTTTTGCTATAGTTAAATACTTCTAACTTGGTAACTTAAACGACAAGAGATGGTGTGAGGAAACTGAGTTGTGGAGAAAGTTGAGTTCTACAACAAGTATACATTAGGATACTCCTGTCAGGAAAATATAGTCCCTCCTCTTCTCCTATGTCATTCATCCCTCCTTTTATGTTAATTCATTTTCTTCCCTGGCTAGTTGTCTCCAAAATTTCCAAACCTTTTTCTGTACAATCTCCTGCCCTTACAACAGCTGTGCTGTTCCTCACTGTCTCTCTCTCTCTGCTCTGTGCATTTTTTGCTTGGAATAGAATTTCTCTATGCTTCCGCTTCTAATAAAGATTTTACACATTTTCTCATTCTTTGTGCTCATTTACTTCTGGCTTCTTAAGGCCTGGAGCTGTCTCAGGAGAGTGCAGAGAGTACATTCCCATCACCCAAAGGGCTTTGGGAGAACAAGGAGTACTCTGCTACTGTACAGCAGTAATGGGTATCCCATAGGTCTTTACATATGTCATGGACTTGGGGTGAAGCTCTTAACCTAGAGTCACTTCAGTGCTCACTAAAATACTTGCCCTGAGATGCAGGAATTTCCTTTGACTCCAGAGTGATTGAGAGGAAGAGCAGGAGCACAACATGTAGCAGGGTGTGATAGACTCTGACTCAGCTCAGCTGGCTCAAGTCCTCATCCTTCCTGTCATTAGCAAGGGAACTAATCTGACACAGATCTTTGGGAAACTTCTTTCCTTTACACTGGTCTACTGTGTGAGGTAATGTTATGGGAGCAAACATCCAGCCAGGAGGCTCGGACTTCTTGCCTCTGCACAGGGCTTTGCTGTGGCAGGTAACTCACATGGCTCCTTGTGCCTCTTCCAGGGTTGTGCAGTTGAGCACATTGTTCACATAGATAAGCTCAGATTTTTCCATTTGAATGATGTAAGGCCTTTGCCTAGTCATGTAGCGTTGACATGCTCCACTCATAAACAAACAACCTCAATTTTTGATGATTGATATAACAAAGCCCGAGGCGTGGTCCTCTTGGCAGAACATGGTTTTGCAAACAGAGAGGAAAGTAAGGCAATGACTGCCATATCACATAGGGTTCCTGCAGAAATCAGTCTTTGGACAATTGGTTTCATGGTCTTTCCAATGGCATTTCTTGTTTAAGATTGGTCTTAGTCTAAAGAAAGTTGCAATACTGAGAGAACAAACTGGATAATTGCTTAGAGTAAAATCTTGTTCCTACCCTACTCACAGCAGTATAAAAGCACCAACCTTACTAACTTTTCCAGCAACAACCTACAAATTTTAGGGTGGTTTGATACTGCTGGGTTTTTTAATTTGTATTGTCATTTTATTTTTTCTTCTGCATATCACAGAGATGATCTCAAGAAGTCACATCCTACATCAATCAAGTTGACCAGTGCTCAAAGTCTGGCTACATGGCACCTTTACCACTCAGACTGCTAACCTGCATAGTCTGTGGTCCATTGAAGAATCTGTCTTCATTTCCCAATGCCGTATTTTCAGTTTGTACAGAATCTGTGTACGTTCAATTTAATTTTCTTTTTCCCAGTAGCTCCAACCACACAAGAAGAATGTGACTATATAGAGAAATGAACTGAAAAAAACTTAAATTTTATTATGGAGATAAGTTTCTTGAAAAGATGATGCAGTGGGTTGAGTTTAGCTGACTGTCAGGTGCCCACCAAAATGCTCTTTCACTCCTCTTCCTCAAAGGGGCAGAAAATCAGATGAAAAACTCTTGAGTGAAGATAAAGGCAGCTTAATAGGAAAAACCAATGGCTGTGTTCATAGGCAAAGGATAACAAAAATAGTTATTCTCTACTTCCTATCAGCTGGCAGTGTTCAGACATTTCCTCGGAAGCAAGGCTTTGTTATGCATAGTGATTTCCTTGGGAGAAAACATCTTCATAATGAATGTCACCCCCCTTCCTCCTCTTTTGTCATAGCTTTTATTGCTGAGTGCAACATCATGAGGTGTGGAATATCCCTTTGGTCAGTTTGGGTCAGCTCTCCCAGCCATGTCCACTCCCAATCTCCTGACCTAGTCCATCCTATTGACTTTTTGTAGGGTTGGAGAGACAGCTTTGATGCTCTGGAGCACTGTTTAGCAGCAGCCAAAGCACTGGTGCATTACCAACAGCTCCCAGCTATGAAGCACAGTGCTATGAAGGATGCTATGGGGAAGGCTAACTCCACCCCAGCCAGACCCAATACAGGTGGATCTACAAATAATTATTTTCCCCCAAAATAATGACAGTTTTTCATGGAGACATCACAGAGTGTAGTGAACACAATGAACACAGCATTGTAATTCTCATGATAAACTGGAGTGATACCTTATGCTTCAGACAGATTTTATGCACCTAAAAACCACAGTACAGAAGAGAGATGTTTGCCAGCTATTTCTTCCCTGTGCTAAGAGACCTCTCTTTTCTATGAGGATGGTGTTAGCAGACTATGGAGCAGGATGCCATTCCCAAGCATGGAAACCCATCTTATTTCAGTTGAGAGACTCCAGGGTTTCTGATGCCTCTTCAGGTCCAACAGGTATTCTGTGACAACAATGTTGGGCATACAGGCAGCGTTTGGAAGCCACAGTGCATTGGAGTAACTCAGAAGATGATCAGGTCTATATTTAACATTTGAAGCACTCCCCTCTTAGTTTCAGATTCATTCTAAATATGAGAAGTTACGTTTATTTTCCATAAGTCCAAAGTATGGTGAAAACCTCTAAGTCGATGAAGCTTTTATCTATTAACAATCACTCATTGACGTACAAAGTTACACCTCATTGCGCAAAATGTGTCTTTTTGTTATTTTTTGTTATCAATGCATTGGAAATGCTGCAGCTTCCTGTCCCAGTGCATAAGACAAACAAGAATGTCTATTGAGCATGACTCCTAAGGAAATCTGTGTTTGTAGTTGTGGGATAAAAAGGCACTACGCAAGCTGAAAAGAGTCGATATCCTGAGCAAGGAAACAGGCTGCACCATGAGACTTTGGATTCAGCTCTTGACTGTGCCTCCAGGGACAATTGTAAGGCTTTGTGGAGGAGTGCCGAGCCACCTGCAAGCTCCCTTTTCGATGTCTGGTTTCTGGTTTATCTGATTCCAAGGCTGGCCCTTAACACAGGTCTGTACAGCCTGACTCCACTGCCTCTTCCCTCACCATTACCAGCAGCCGCAGTGACGCGAGTGCTTTCTGACAGAGGGACAGAGGGTTGCCCTGGCCTTGACTTTCTGTCTGATATTAACAGCCAGAGCACAGTGTGGGAGAGGTTGGGCTGGCCTTGAGCCACAGAAGTCCCTCTGCTCTTGGCTGTCCACCAGCAGAGAGCTGTTGTGCTCTCTTGGCACAGTGAAGACAGCCTCCATGGCAGTGTACTCTCCCATAGGATGAGTGGAGATATTTTACTGAATTCCTTCCTCTGAATTCCTGGACTTTAATGGAACAACATGTCAGGTATTTCAGTGAGTTGATGTCCTTTCTCATGAAAGCAAAGTACTTGCTTGTTGGTAAACAGAGTCCTGTCATAGTAGCTATTGCAAAATGATGAGCTGATCAAATTGCAATGTTGGTAACTTCTTTTTGTCATATAACTCACTGTGGAACTCCTTGGGGAACAGTCAAGTCAGTACACTTATTTTCCCCAAAAATACTTCAAGAAATTAAAAGTTTCCATGTGTTGGGGAATTCAGGGATGTTATTTAAAAACAAAAAATATTAAAAACTGTGTTCACAGCACTTTTGAATATTGTATAACTTGCAGACATTGCAAAATATTTACAGGAATTAAGGAAATATTCTGCAAAGTGTCTGATTTTCTTCCTGCTTCAGTTTCACGCATTTCAAAAGAAAATGATAGAAAAGAGAAGAAGAGGATGAAATCTGAATTACAGATGAAAAGGAAATTGTCCCAAATGAATGCTGTTACATCAAAAATCTTGATGAGAACTAAGCTTCCTAGGAGGAACCAAGAATCCATCATTAGTTTAATTAAAATCTTTTATGTCTAACTAAAACTTTTCTTGGTTCATTTACAATATTGCTAACCTGTTAACAACACAGTTAGGGCTGATGTATGCAAACTTTCTGATACCTACCACTTTTCCCTGCTGTTTTGCTCACACATCCTCTTCCCTCCTCTTGCCACAGCCCTCTCAAGAGAACAGTGGAGGTTTCTAAGAAGTGATCAGTGTCCCAAGTTGTTTGCAGGGAGGAGTGGGACACCGGCATTCTTCAGACTGGAATCTGCTTGAATTATTTATATGCTATCTAAACTATAATGTTGCTTTCTTTAACGCTAGTAATTTCCAATTTCATATTTTGCTTGCTTTTCCCTTCTGTTCTATTATCCTTTAAAAACATTTTACCAGACACACATGGCTGCACTCCTACAGTGCCAAGTAATTGGCCACTACCATTTGTGCTTGCAGTCCTGGGGTTTGGGGTATGTCTTTTGCTATAGCACACTGCATTTTTATTCTAGGATTCTATCCCAGACAGCTCACTCCACCCACAATAACTACTTGTTATCATTACCTATTAGTTAGCAGTAGGAATTCATTGCACTGCACCATTGCACACAGCTAAACTAAAGTTGAAACAATTTGGGACATAGCTATGCAATCTCTAGACAATTGCTGTCACAGCTGTGACATGCTAAAATCAGTTCAGAACAAGAGATTTGCCGAAAAATCCAGAGAACTTGTATTGCTGGGTTAATACAAAGTCTGTGGCCTCTTACCAGTAATGGCAAACTCATTTTTGCTCAGCTACAGGGCACAAATTTTGGTTAGGAGTTTCATGTGAAGGTGTTCTGAAAGTCAAGGACTTTTCTGAAGTACTGCTTATGGAAACATTAAATGAGTCAAATAAGTTTACAATAGTTAATGAAAGAAACCTATAAACCTTGAAATTGTGTAAATATAGAGAGCTTTAATAAAATTATTCCTATAAAGTTTAAATATTGAGAAACACTTCTGGGTGGTCTGCTTAAGAAAGTCCTAATCTTGTCCAAGCCAGAAGAAAGTATCTCATTACAACTGCTGATTGGAATTTTTATGGTCTAATCACTGACAGAAAACTTCATTATTACAAGTGTAATAGGTGAGTTTACTAATTGTCTGTCTCTTGACAAAATATATTTAACCCTTAACCTAAATTTTAATTTCAATGGTTGTCTAGACAATTTAATCCAATTTTGTGGTTTGTTCTAGATGTGTGAGCACCATTTGCCACATATGAACATTTCCTTTGATTCTGCTTCTTTTGTCACCCTTTTTTCCTCTTTTGAGGATGTGATAGGACATCATTTTCATGGTTTATCTAAACTTAGGCAGACTTATAAAAACTCTAAATGTATTAGCGTTACCACATCATCTTTAGCATGCTTCATATGCATTTTATGCCTTTTGTATTTACAGCAGTTTTTGACTCTCTGTTCAGTAGAATTTGGATTTTTGAGATACTGAGTTAGGATTGTAACATGCTCAGTATTTGTACCCATGAGCATGGAAACCATAAAACAGTAAAAGCTCTGCTATCCTTGGATATCTAAAATAGATAAGGTTATTGTTTTAAGGTTAATAAGGTTATTGATTAAGGTTAATAAATAAAACCTTAATGTGAGGAAGTCTAGCCAGTCTGATGTTCTTGAGGCCAAAATGAATCCCCCACACAGGGCCACCCAGCCCAGGACATACAGTTAAGAATTAAGTGCTCATTGAGCTACCCTGAGTAAATAACTCAGCATCCTGAGTCCACCTGGCAGCTTCAAGGTTCTGCAATGGTGGGTTTGTAGGTGGATTTGTTTTCAAATACACACGTATAAAAACGTCAGTAGAGACAAAATTCTTCTGAGGTGTCAGGAGCCCTCTAGGAAGGTTCTGTATGTAAAGGCAACTCTGTTTTTTGAAAGGGTACTGGGAAATTACATTTTAATGGATCTCTGTTGTGCCAGTTTTCTTGTTTCTGTGAGACCTTTGGGAACACTCCTTCAGAGTGTAATTGTCCTTAAGCTTTTATGAATTGTTTTAAGAGACCATCGAGTATCTCGCTACAACAGTTTTACACAACATGAGAAACTTTACTGAGTAAAGTTGCTAAAGATAAATGTGACTCTTGTAAAAGCCCTGTTCTGAGACTGGCTGGTTGATCACTTTAGGAGTAATTGCTTGACTTTTTTGATGGGGAAGTGGCATGGTTGAAAAAGAGATTCATTACCTGATTACATCATTACCTGATGTAATAATTTTTTAAAAAATATACAAGTTGCATTTAATGGCTTTGAGCAGATTCTTGAAAGTTTTCAAAAGTGGAGATTTATAGTACAATAAAATCACTCATGGATGAGCCTTTACAAGCACAGGTGAAATGATTTGTCTTAGAAATGTTTCAAAATTTTTGTGTCAATATATTCTGTGTTGGTTGGATGAATTTGAGTGAATAATTAGTGTGTATTCTATTTGATAACCTGCATTGCTATACACACTTGGCTTGTACATGTTACTGTTCTGCTTAGGACTCTAATGACTGGCTACAAAATAATGACGAGAAAATTATAAAGATAAAAATATTTTGCTTTTTCCACGTAGTACACAGCTATAGCCCTTTATAGATTTGAGCAGTAGCCTGTGTGTCTCTCAATTTTCAGTATTAAATTACCTGCATAATTGCACTACCTGCCCTATCACCTGTCCATTACAAGTGGTTTTATTTCTAAGAACATATCTGTTCATATAGAAAAGGTTGCATGAGATGAGCCTGAAAAACCTGGAGTGCATTTTAAATGGGCCATTGTCTTTGGCTGAGGAGAGTGTGCTGTTATTGACCAGTCCATATTAAAGGAACAGTCTTGATTTTCTTCTTAATATTAAAATCCCTCACAGTAGCACTAGTGAATAAGTTTTTATCACTTTTATCTAGCTAAGTAAAGAGCTCCACTACATCTTACTCAATAATGATCCATCATGGAGCACTCGAGTGTGTCTCTCAACAGTGCTTGATCACCTTATACATACAATAGATATAAGCATAGAAATACAGAATCGTAGAATGGTTTGGGTTGGAAGGCACCCTTAAAGGTCTCATAGTTTGAAACTCCCTGCCCTGGGCAAAGACATCTCCAACTAGGTCAGGTTGCTCAGAAACCTGTCCGACCTGAACGTGAATGTTTCCAGGGATGGGGCACTCACAACCTCTATGGACAACCTGTTCCAGTGTTCCACCACCCCTATTGCAAAACACTTCTTCCTTATATCTAGTCCAAATCTACCCTCCTTTGGTTTAAAGCCATTACTGTCATGTCCCACTCATAAGTGGAAGGGAGCACTCAAGATTTATAAATGTTGTTGATCGAAAAAGAAAGGCAAAAGCCAGATCCAAAAAAGTTCAATTTTATTAGCAAACTACATGTTCAGCATGAAAATTGATCTATGTTTTGCTCCTATTTTCTAACAGCAAGAATAATAAAAAGAATAAAAGAAAAGAGAGAAGAGGAGAGAGAGAGGAAGGGAGAGACAGATAGGATTTTGGCACAATGGAGAATAATACTAATAATAGAAAAGACTATCCATGAGGGGAGTGGATGCTGGTACTGTGAGTTCTTCTGCATCAACTCTCACACTTCTTACTGTCTTTTTCACTGGAATAAAGGTGTGTATAGGTTTGTCTTCTGATACTGAAATGCACAGGGATAACTTCTTACATCAAACCAGCAGCAGCCTAATCACTGACCAAGCAAAATTACAAACGCTTTTTAGACGAGGTGAATATGAATGGGAAGTCATATGTAATGATATAGCAGATTGAAGACATTGATGATCTGTGGAGATAAATGAGAAAGGAAACTGTGCAAAATGAAATGTAAATGTATTGCTACCATAATAATTGAATGATAGCTCTATGGCAGAAATGTTCTCCCAAATTCTATTAATAAAAATGGTGGTTTTTTTGAAATTAAATAACAGGGTTTGTTTTTTGTTTCTTTTTTCCTGTTTCTGCACCTAATTTCATCTCAACATGCTGCCCTGCTTGCCTTCAAGAAAAACACAAACAAAAAGCTGCCTTAGAAATTCAATTTTGCATTACCTCTCATAGTAAGTGCTTCAACTCGCCTTATGCTTCAGAGGAAGTGCTAAATCCTTCATTTATATGGTAAAAACAATAAATGGCCTTATTTAACACAAACTTCAGTATATTACCTTTATCCTTTAGGTGGATAGTAAATCAGCTAACATAACCAAAGAGTATCAGTCCTACCCAGGGCTCTGTAAGAGCCCTAGGAATGAAACATAGAAGAATGGCACTATTTTTCTCAGTGGCAGCTGGAGTCTTCTGTCAGTTCAGGGGAATTCTGTGTTGAAACCTTCCTGCTAACAGACGAGTTAAACACTTTGCATTGCTCAAGTATTAAATCACACAGCAGATGTTTGGTGGATTTGTCTGTGTTCTTTCCCCTACTTGCTCCTACTTGCCCAACAGTACAATAAGCAATAGGCTGAGCTATATTTTGAAATCAGGTTATCACTCCGACTTGCAGTTACTCTGAAAAATATATTTTGAAATTCAGGAAATTGAGGAAAATCTGTAATTATTAGTGCTATTCCTATAAGGGAAGGTCAAATTTCTAGGAAAATGACAGAATTTTTCCCTTGAAGTTTTCATATGTGTCCTCATTTAATAGCAAAGCAAAGCCATCTTCTTATTTAACACAGTTAACAGGGCTACAGTTCCTCAAAATGCAGCTTGGAGCTAAAGTATGTGAAGATTTCCATTTACTTACTAAGTTGAATATTTGTATTTGCTCTTTTTTAATGTAGTATCATAAAAATCTCACTCAATTCAAGAGTGTTCCTGCTTCTATTTTTGTAAAGAGCTGGGAAACACTGTAATATTTTTAAGAGCTACTGACCTTTTTACAAATTTTTAATATCATGCTGCTAGCATTATTTTTTCCCAAAGATCAGTGTGATGCTTGCACTATGAAGAGATCTTTGTTTATTTACATATTCTTCCAGTCTGTTTGCTGTAATGAAAGTATTTAATTCATTTAGAGCTGATCATTTGAAGTAAAAAGACAAAATGGGAACTGAAAAATTAGAAGTTCACTATTTTTTTCCACCTTGTGAATGAAAAAAAAAAAGTTGAAAACGTTGCAAAGTTCTCATTTTAAAGATTTAAAGGCCATAAGGCCTTATATTTTCAAAGTTGTTTAAACAACCATGTGTCTGCTCAGTATAACTACATAAGCGTATATAGGCATATCTAAGCCCTAACTATCTTGAAATTTTGGTCATGGATAGCTTTGGATAATATTTATCAAATTATGTTAAAATGCTCCTGTTATTCAGGAACAGATACTTGTGATAGTTTAAACCCATTCTTAAGTGCAATGGATATTCCGGGAAAAAAAAGTAAATTAATTTTAAGAAATGCAACAATTCTGTCTTAGTTGTTTTCAGTTCAGATTCAGCTTTCTGCATAATGCAGTCTGAAACAATGCCCACAGTGATTGTGAACAAGGAAGATGTCATTCTTCAGTCTCAAAAATATTGATAGAAAAATAAAGTTTCTAACAATGTATGCCAACATATAAACTCTTTATAATAAATATATATGAAGAGAATATACCATTTTACTCAGCAAAAATGTCACATAAAGTTGCACTAGACTGCAAAGAAGTACTTTAGAGGCTATGCTGAAGAAGCTAACTGATTAAAATGGTGGTTTAGTTCAATTGACCAGAGTCAGTCTACCCTGGTGACAGAAAACAGCTTCTTATAATTACCTATAAATATTAAACATGACCTAATATCTCATTCTTCTGTGTCTGAGGAAAAAAAAACCCACCACCACCAACAACAAACCACACCAAAACAACACAAGGCATTTAATAGCATGTAGGAAATATTTATACTGACTACCTTGGTGCAATTCTCACACCGAAGAAAAATATTTGATCATGTCTAGGACATGACTAAATTTAAAATGGCATTTTAGGATGGATATCTGGATTTTGGGGAGGCAGGGATTTTTTTTCTGTGATTCTGCAGCAAATCAAGCATTGATAAAGGGGCTATTTCTCAATGCAATTAGTGTCTCTAATTCTAATTCTAACTGCTGTAACTTCAGTGCCTGTGAAAGGATAGTATTTCTCTCTCCCTTGCCTCTTCCTCTTCACCTGATGGAAAATGACAATGCCATATGCTATTAAAATATGCTGAGACGCATTTCAATATGTTGAAAAATACATAAGACTTCAAGACTATTTCCAGATCCATTACTATATTACAGTTTTATTGCATAGTAATAATGGGCTGAACATTACGCATGGAGGCAAGAGTGGCTATTTCTTATGAAATATGAAAAGGTGTGCAGTGTGCTCAACACCTGTGCTCCTTTTTCTGGAGAAAAACTTCGGCTGAAGATCTCCAGCATGGAATATAACCTGGCCTTATTTTAAACACCCTAGAAACCCAATACAAAAGAAACCAATTAGGGTAATTGGTTATTAATTAGAACAAGATTCAGCTTTTACCCAGGCAGACCTGCCTGTAGAGACCATACTTGTTTTCCTCCCTCTGCATGAAGTTTTGGATCCATAGGGGATGAAAATGTGCGCATAAAATGCTTGTGCTGTTTTCTTTAAAAGTGCCCCTTAAAGGCTGATGTGCTTCATAAGTTTCCCCAAAGTATTGAATATTGATGTTCAGTTCAGACTGGGACTTATTATGCTGAACATCAACTTGCCAAATCCTATTATAGTAAAAACCTTGAGATAATGTTTAATGGTATGAAATGAGAATGCTGTAGTGAAGTTAAATGAAATGTGCCTGGAGAACATAAGTGACTAAGGAAGAATCTTGAAATTTTTAGTCTTACACGCAGTTTCTTAGAAGTGTGTTTATAGGGAAAGCATTGTCTCTTTCAGTAATGAAAGAAAAAAAAAAAGGAGAAAAAAGTAATATCAAAATTAAACTGCTATTTTTAGCTTAAGACTTTTTATTTTCTCCAAAAGGGAAAATGTGCAATGAGTCATTCCTGCGGCTGGTGCTAAAGCTGGGTTAGTCACATGCCTGCAAACTTCTTAACTTGAGTACAAACACCAAAAGCTTTCTGAAGGAACTAAAACCAGAAGTTCATAAAATATATGGTGGTCTGTGAGTAGACAATGTCATCTTTTCAAGTCACCTTCACCTTACCATCTTTCATAAGTGTCTATGTTTTTAACCAGTGCTTCCTGCATCTGTAGCATTAGCTGTGCATTTCATCAAGCTGAATTAAGGATTGGCTTACAAAAAATGTCTTTAAGTAGCGCTTATGTCTTCTCCTTTAAATGCTCTATGTCACTGATCCTAGCAAGCAAGCCAGTGTTCACCTTTTCTGCACATATTCAATGTGCAGCAATTCTCTCTGGCATTATACTGCTAAGATATTTTTTCTTTTCAAGTTTGGAAACTCAGTTGGTCTTCTAATGAGCTCAGGAAGCTGCAAGCATTGTGGGTTGCTCCTTAGAAGTGCTTCCAGACTGCTCATAAAGCTAAGAGAAGAAGACTGATTGCAAGGAGCAAATAGCTGCTTACTGTGCACTGCTGGCAAATAAGTCACCTGACAGTGAGTCAAATTGTCATAGAGTCATAGAATCATAGGGTGATTTTGGTTGGAAGGGACCTTAAAGATCATTTAGTTCCAATCCCCTGCCACGGGCAGGGACATTTCTCACTAGACCACATTGATCAGAGCTCCATTCAGCCTGGCCCTGAACACTTCCACGGATGGCGCATCCACAACTTGGCCAACTTGTTCCAGTGCCACACCACCCTCACAGTAAATAATTTTTTTCCTAATATCTAAGCTAAATCTAACATATTTCAGTTTAAAGGCCTTACCCTTTGTCCTGTCACTCCAGGCTTTGTAGAAAGTCCCTCTCCAGCTCTCTTGTAAGATTCCATGAGATACTGAAAGGCCATTGTAATGTCTCTCCCCAAAATCTTCTCTTCTCCAGGCTAAATGTCTACATGGGGCATATGCTCCAGCCCTCTGATCATTTTCTTCTCTGGACTCACTCCAACAGATCCACACCCTATTTATGTTGAGGGGAACCAAAGTTGAATGCAGCACTGCAGGTGGGGTCTCACGAGAGCAGAGCAGAGAGGGATAATCACCTCCCTTGACTCACTGGCCAGTCTGCTTTTGATGCAACCCGGGTATATCCTTCCAGCCAAATGACTGTAATAAAATACAGTTGTTGGATACTAAGTGAGACTTTTTACCCCATGTCAATAGCTTTGCCAGCACTTCTTGCATGCAACCTGTGCTCCATGGATGGCCAGGAAAGATCATGACTTGTATCACACTGCCTCGGGTTAAATACGTGGGGTAGCTCGACCTACAGCAAATAGCCCTGAGTACTCTCACATGTGTTGTGAGCTGGCAATGCTGGTGTCTAAACACACTGTTGACCAGGTCCTAGTTACACGTAATAGCAAGCACAAGAAACTGAACGGTTGGTAATTTTTATTTAAAAGGTTGAAATTGTTGTAAATGATGATAAATTGCAGCCAGGCAATGACGTGTAATGTCTAAGTGACCCCATCCCACAGAAAAAAAATACCATTAAATCTTTGGGGAAATGACTCTAATTCTAGCAATAAGAGGAGTGCTTGTTGAAAGGACAGAAAATGGTCATCTGGACTATCCTTTAGGCAGCTCTAAAAGGGAAAAAATAATAGCCTAATATTAATTGTTTGCAATTGTTTCACCCCTTCAATTCAATACATTTTACTATTTCTATTCGGAAGAGTCCAAAAAAACCTAGTTTGTTACAGCTGTGGAGGGGAGTGAAAGCACTAAACTAAATTCATTCATATGTCAACATGAAAGAAAATTTCATCACTATTTTACTCCAGGAGTCCATGCCTTCTCAATGCTTTATCTTAATGATGTGAAAGTTTTAATTTGAAATGTTTGATTATACTTTTTAGTAAAAACAGTGGAAAGACTTTTGTGCATGCATTTATATTATAACCTTATTCTACTTGAATTCTGGCTATTGTCATCAATTTCTTTTGAGTGTTCACAGGTTTCAGCTGACCCATCTTTCTCAATCTCTTTTTGGTTTGGGTTTTTTTTTTTAGGAAACTCCCTTGCAAGTATTTAGATGCAGAAGAGTTGGTGAGGTGATAACATTTCAATACTAAGGTAAGAATCACTGAAATAATTCTTTACATACATTTCAGACACTGTTCATATATTCTTTTTTCTATAGAAATTGAGAAAGTTCATTCTACCTATTACTGTGAGAGTGTCCACTTGAGAGGTGGTTTAGACTTTAACAGGTATTGGTGGGTGATGTGTCAGAGTATGGAACCTCTGACTGTCTCTTAGATTTGGCAGTGGCAAAAACAGTTGTTCTGAGCTGGTCAGAAACCTGTTAAGCTTAGGCAAATTGTTATTGCACTGTTTCAAAACTGTTCTCTTTCTCCCACCATATTTTCCGATTTCCTATACAAACACTACTTCAGTGAAGAAACTTCAATTACTATTATAATGTTATATTTCCGCATCCCTGAAGCCTTCATTATCTTCAACAACACCTTCCACGTTTATGTTAAACTATTTGAGTACTGAGAAGGAGGTATTAGGAATGTGTTCGTGGTTGTCATTGGTTCTACTCTATTTAGGCAATATCATAGAATCATAGAATGGTTTGGGCCAGAAGGGACCTTAAAGATCATCTGGTTTCAAGCCCCCTGCCCTGGGCAGGGACACATTCCACTAGCTCAGATTGCTTAAAGCCCCCTGCTATGATTTCCTATAGTACTAATAATGGGCAGACATTTAGTTATACAAAAACATGTGCTCTTTTCATATATGTAATTTGGAAATGCAATTGAACTTTGATCTGTGCTACAGGCCATCTGCACAGATTAGGTGCAGAACTGATGTATCAGTGTCCAGGTAATTGTTAGCCTTCGATGTGCAATCCTGTTTGTTTATCATAACAGTTTTACACCATCTAACACTATTCAGAAAAAAAAAAAAACGCTCCAGAATTTGTATGAAATCCAGGATGGTATAATACAGTTGTGTGATTTGTTCAGCAATTGTTAATAATAGTTTTCATACGGAATTCATCTTTTGTCAGCTCTTCATGTTTGTTGACTATTTGTGCTAATATAAGTTCAAGCAGAACGGGTTTGTGACACTGTAAAGTCTTTGAAACAAGCCATTGCCAGATCAATACCTTCCAGCCAAGCTGTAGTCATCAGTGATCAGCTATTGCTCTAACACAGCTTATCAATACAGGCCCAGTTTTACCAACATGCAGGACACTGTATTGTGGTGCGTTTATCTTGGCCACCAGCTAAGCCCCTACACTGCTGCTTGCTGACTGCCCACTCCCCATACGGCCTCCATTGAAGGGGGAGACAGTAGGAAGAAGAAAAGTGAGGAAATTTGTAGGTCAAGAGAAAGACAGTTCGTAAATGAAGGAAAGATAAAACCTAAGCAACACACAATAACTAGTGCACACACAATCATTCACTACCTCCCTCAAGAAGACTAATGCTCAGCCAGGTTCTGAGCAACAGCTACAGTGGAAGACAACCTCTACACATCTTTTTTTATTTATTGCTGACCATGACATCATCTGGTGGGAAATATCCCTGTAACCAATTTGGGTCACCCGCCCTAGTGTTGTCCCATCTCAAATTCTTGGCCACCCCCAACCTTACTGCCTGTGGGGACAAAATGACAGAGGAGGCCTTACTGCTGAGTAAGCACTGATCAGCAACAGCCAAAACACTGGTGTGTAATCAACACTGTTGTAGTCACAGATCCAAACCACAGAACCATATGGGCCATTATAAAGATAATTTACTCCTTCTCAGCAGATCTGGTGCAAGCAAACAGTGTGCTTAGTGCCCAGCCTAAAGGAAAACAGACTTAAGTCTGTAGACTTAGGTTCAGTTGAATGGACTGCAGAACTTTATCTTACAAAAGGAAGTGCAGATCATTTCTTGGATGACTCCAGTTTGCTACTTTCCTGCTAATTATGTAGGCAACAGCTGATCAGAGTGCCCAGCGCCTCCTGGCAGACTCCTCTCGTGCAGAATAGCATATGTGTCCTGGGGAGTAGGAAAGAACCAGCAGGAGCTGGTTTGTGCTCAAGTCTCCACATGTGATGAGGTTAGGAAACAGCTGGATTATGCAATTGGTTCTGGGAATTAAAAAACACTTCTGAGTTTTGCGGCACAAATGTAGTCCAAAAAAAATGCTTGTTTCATCTAGAACTGGCAGTGAGTCAGCAGAGATCCTGTGTTGGACTCGTATCTGGAGGACAATCTCATCCACAAACAGAACTTGAGTGGGATGCCTTCATTCACAAGGCATTTAACCACCCAAACACTTTCAGTGACCTAAATTTGTGTATTAACACTAGCCTCTAGCTGACCCAAAATGTAGTTCTAGGTTTGTAAACAGGGAAAGGAAAAGGAGGTTCACAATCTTGAAAAGTCAGTGTAGTGGTCTTAGACCTTGTTAAATACTTTCTCATACTAGACACAGCTCTACCTTTCATTAGCTGTTCTGCAGGCCTGTGTTCCCTTTCATTTCAAAAGGATGAGCTGCTCCTGCAGCAGCTGTTGTGAGTGTGAGGGTGTACAGAGCATTCTGCTAACAGAAGAGGAATTGTCTATTACTGGAAGCCTTGGAGGCACTCCCTTTCATCCATGTGCACAATTTCTTCACAGCAGTGGACAGAAAATCATGCTTTGTTTTCATCAAGGCACTGCATGGTTTCCTGAATTGTTTCTTACGTGCACCATCTGAATGCAAATCACAGCTCTGTTCATTATAGGTACTATAAAATAGCAGAAAGGGTTGAAATTTATAACTGACTGAATCTGCTATAAATGATGTGTGCTTTATTGCCTTTTAATGCACAGTTGCTGCAGTAAAGTTTGCAGTCTTGTTATTTTATAGCATTTTACTATGCATATTAGAACAGCATGCTCACACTGGCATAGTTAAGAGTTGCAGTTTCCATTACAAAACTGTTTTCAGTCATAAAGACTCCCTGATCTAACAGTGCATGAATTTTAGATCTGTGTTTTTTCCTTAGAAACATCCAGATTGGCTAATTCAAAATAATTTATGCACGAATACCAGAGACTTGGGCATTTGTTGGAATTTGGATTAATTTTTGATCTTGCATTTAAAAATGAAAATGGCTTTAATCTAAGCCAGGAAATCAGTTGTTTACAGAAGCAGTTCCAGTTAGTTAAGTGAACTCTTTTTCACTCTGTCTTCACAGACGATAACAGGGGGTGTACATGACCGAAAGTCATAATGACCTGATGTAGACCTAGATCATTGAGTCAGTCTGGTTATTCAGTGGATTTTTTGCCTTACTGAAGAGTACAGAACCAGTTTTGTTATGACCTGAGGTCCGAGTAAACAGATGTTGCCCAAAATTTAGGGTTTTATTAATGTTTAATAAGGAGGAAAACCAGATAATATTTTTTAATAAATATGTTGCATTCGTGTTACATTTTGCCTCTGGAGACTTCATTGCACTATGCAAAGAAGGTTAAGAAAGGATGGTTAGTTTGTGGGCAATACTGGATTTTAGGGTAGCTTCTCTGCTTGGGTTGTTTGGTTTTGCTTTACCTTCCTACCTCAAGCACTTTGAAAGTAGTTTTGAAAGTCATAGTTTCTTAAATCTAAATGTAGCCAATGTAGCTGTAGAAGACTACAGAGGTAGGGATCTGTGCCCCATTAGTAAAAATCTGTGGAAAGTGTATTGGAAAGAGGATGGGTCAAATGTGGAGGTCCATGCTCCAAGACCTATTCAAATTCATGATCTCTCTTTGAAAGTCAAAGAGAAACCTTCACTCTTCTTGGATGTGTAATGTCTAAAGGTATGGGATATTTTTGCGCTAACTGGAACTCTCATAGAGTGATTTCTGTTGGCAATTTGCTGAAGTTAGAGGTTCACCAGAGGCAGCATCAAAAATGGGGCGTAATGTTCCACTAAGACGACAACTGAGGGTAAAAATGGAAAATAAGTAACTTAATGTACTTGTCCATGAAGTCACATATTAACTGACTGAGTAGAAATTCATGTGCTCAGCTGCAGCATCTTTCCAAAATGCTACTGACTCTTAAGGAAGAAAAATCAGGGGCTGATGCATGTGCCAAAACAATCCTTTGGGCATCTCTGTTCACATATATTTATAAATGGTGGAAGGGTAAAAATATCTGCTATGAGAATATTCCAGCCAAAAATGAGGCACAAGCCACATTCCCCATGCCTGCTGCTGAATTGCTGTGTCACAGCAGACACTTCTACTTTCTTTGCAAAAAACCTGGAAAGCAACACAAAGAGGCAATATTTCATTGCTCAGATGGCAGTGGGACATATGGATGCATAAGAATTGCAATAAACTCACATCAAAGTCATTGTTTTAATGTTTAATTGTCCAAATGTTTCCTGAGCTGAGACAGGGGTGGCACAGCCCTTGCAGATCTTCTCCACCCTTGTGCAGAGCCTGTGTGCTGATCTGCGAGGTGGCCCTTCACATCCGTTCTCACCCTGAACCTGTGAGTGCTCATTAGAAAGAACATATTTTGTTTCACAAGAAAATCCTTTGCATTGTCTTCTGTGTAAGTCAGCTTCCCTTGGACTTCCCCTTGAGTTACAGCATTTCTGGGAGCTGCTGACAGCCCCTGCAGCAGAGTTAAGCTGAGCTGAGGACAGCTGAAAGATCGGGCATTTTCCATCTGCGCAGGCTTTTTATTGCATTTAAACTTTGCTCTAAATACTTTTCCCTTTTGAAAGGATGAATTAAGCAATGCTTTGTACTGACAGGGGCACCTTCAAAATAAGCATTTGCTGACAACAAGTATTTTAACACCCGCGTCACAGGGTGACCCACAGAAGGAGGTGTGGGTAGTATCAAATTGGGCTGCAACTCATGTCCTGACTTAACCTCTTCACCCAGCATTTCTTATCCACTGATGGAGGAGGTGGACTAGCAAGCCTGCAGGAAACCCTGCACAGGGTTGGCAGTACTGAGGGGAGCAGAACTGAGCAGGAGGCACCAATCCTTCTCCATGCCATTATCCCTGCTCCCCCAGAACCAAATGGTACCAGAAAACCATGCCGGCAGGGCACCAAGGGATGTGGGCATTTTCCATTAGACATCTCTCAATGTCAGGATGTGAAGAAAGAGCATTTATCACTGTAAATTTTTTGTTCATCTGCCTACCCATCTGCTCTGTTTTTAATGGCACCTTCAGGAATCAAAGGTGGCACATGAGCCATGAGATTAGTGCAATTTCTTGTCCTTTCCAGTTGTTTTGCATATAACATGATTAGGAGCAGTGACAGCCTTCATGGTGCTTGTGAGATCCATGTGGAACGTGTTTTCCAGCTACTTCAGCTGTGACCTGACAATGACAATAACATTGTTGATGCAGCAGCAGTGCTATAGCCATGAAGGTCTAAGGATGTAAACAGTGCAAGGTCTGGCGAGAGTGGTTACATCTTTTATCAGAGCTATTAGATTCAGCTAAAAGTCCTGATGAGCTTTCAGGCATGCAAGACTCAATACCACATACTGACATCTCTTTTCTCCATCTATGGGTAACTCTAACAAAAATGAAAAAAGGAAGGCTCACTGTCCAACCTTTCTCTTTTCTGTCAGAGGTTAACAATTCTTAAACACACAGTAGTTTGGCTCAGACAGACTGCAAGCTAGAGAAAAAAGTTGAGGATTAATCAGCTTTTCTCTGTAAACTGTGGAGCAAACCCTCAGTGACTGTCACTCCTTGTCTGCACAAAAATCATCTGGGCAGGGGGTCCTGAACTTCCCTCTAGCACAACTCAGGTGGAAAGATGTATCTGCTAATACAGCCTAAAAATAGTGGTGTTGCCTTTGATACTGATGCTTTGGGATCAGCTTCCAGAGATGTCAATGTACAAATCCGTGGCTCTGGCTCTCCCACTGCCTACCTCAGGCTGTGTCATGGACAGGGAAAAGTTCTGTATTCTGCACAAAGTTCTGTATTCTGCAGCCCAACAGACTCCAGCTTCACAATACTTCCACAGCTGTGATTTCTGCAGCATGCATGTATTCAGTTGCCATCAGTTCTTCTATGGCTCTTCCACATGACTCCGGTGTGGTCCCGTGTGAAAATCCCATGCTTAAATACTGTTTTTAATGAAAAAAAAAAATAAAGCCAGCTAAAACCCGTTATGAATACAAAGTCTTGTGTGCCCTTAAGGCATTAGAAAAGCATGATTTCATTGTTTATCTTGTGATACCTGTTTTTAAAGAAACAATGTAAAAATGATGCCATTGTATAAAAGCAGTGCTTGGAAGTAAATCCTTCAGAAGTAAAATATTTCTTCCTGAAAGCATGGATGAGTTAAACTTACCTCTGTACCAAAGATAAATTACTGCAATGATTTAAAAATGTCCAGGAGCCACTTTGCCCATGGTGCTACTAAACCATCAATTACAGACAAGTCAGCATGGAGTGAATTTTTTTCCAAATTTGGAAAAAGGATGAAAAAATACCAAGGGAGTATTATCACAGTGACACAGGGAAAAAAATAGAGTAAATTAAAAGTAACAAGAGTCATAGAATTTTTGAAGAGGAACTGCTCTGTAATGTCTGTGTTCTTGCAGTATGTGAATTTTAGCCTACCTGAATATAATCTTGCAATTCTAGTCTGATAGGACATGCTTTTCGAATAACATAAAATGAGAGCAAAAGCTTGAGGAAAAATGTGGTGCTTAATCTGGGAGTAAGCAAAGCCTTTAATCAGAGTGGGCTGCAGCACCTGCAGTTATGAGGGTACCATAAGACTCAGACTTTTGGTTCTTTGGGGTTTTTCGTATTTCATTTTCCAAGGCATCAGTGTTTTATTCGTTTGGCTTGGCTTTTCACATGTATTCTTATGTATGTACATATATTTGTATATAGACACACACACATATATATATATGCATATATATATGTGTGTATATCTCTAAATATTTGAATGCAGACATATTTTTGTATTCTTTACCTGTACTGTTGGCTTAAAACATGTTCTGTTGGACAACATCCTACAATGAATTTTGCCAAAGTGGAAGGGATTATTCCCCTTTACTTCTGTGCTTGTCTACCACTTTTAGCATGCTAGGTTAGAAGTGACGAAGCAACTGTAGGTGAGAGTTTAATAAATACAGGACTGACTTCCTTAGTAAAAACACAGACAAAGTATAAAACTTTACTCAAGCTTTACAGATAAACACAAACTAAAATCTGAGATCCAAACACCCCTCAATTTTGAGAAAAATCAGATCTGAAATTAGATTGTCCAATCTAGTTCTAGATTTTCTAGGGCAGGAAGAGACATTTTAGGCTGGAAGAGATATTGTTGCAAAGATTGTGGCTTCAGATTTGCACAGCAGCTGAGACAGAAACTTTCAAGATTTCTGTTTAGGATTTTCCTATGTACATTCTCCCTAAATGCTACTTTAGGTGCCTGACAGGGTTTTTTTAAGTTTCTGGCCATCAGATATATCTGAAAAACTTATGCAGTCTCTGTTCAGCCAAAAGAATTGCTAAAAAAGTTGCTGGTAAAAGTAGATTCTTATCTTCTAAATAGGTCAGCCATTGAAAAGAAAAATGTAATTTGTGGCAAGTTGGTGGCAGGAGGAAATATACTGCTTATCAAGTTTGGAACGCTTTGCACATTAAGTAATAATACAATTTAGGTAACATTTTCAATTAGTTATGGAGGTATGCTATAAAGAGACATTTTTTGAAAAGCAAGAAAATATACAAGACTGATTGTCTGAAAAGAAAACTTCCTAAATGTAAAGTTCATTAAGCTGTGGTAAAATGTCCCATGAGTAGCAGTGGCCAGTTCTTTGGTAAAATAAAAGTAGTCTCAGCAAAGCATTGCAAAATACACTTTAGGGAACAATTTTACAGTGACCAGAAAAATTGAGTAGGTGAACTAATAGGTCTTTTTCATCTCTGTGTTCTAAGAGTGTGTCTGGTTGAAGAAAATTTGTGTATTTAACCTCCATCTCACGAGTCTGAGAATGCTGTTACAAAATCTATGTAGTCATTAAAATGTATACAAAGGTATAATGGAATCTAAATTTAAATGGAAAAAAGGAACTCCTAAAAGACCTAGGTAAAATATATATTTGTGTGCAATGTTCTAGTCATCCTATTACGTATATGGTAATTTCAAGGATCTTCTGGCATTTTGTTGGCTAGTCATTTCCAGCAGCCATTTAGAAATCTTTATTAACTAATAGCAATTTTCACTGCAACTGGCCTAAACCAGCACATTTTTAATGATCTGCTGTCTGCTTTAATTGGCACCTTTAGAGCTATGGACTTAACAGGAGCAAATAGTTTAAATGTCACTCAGGTTTACATCTTTGTCAGGGCACCTCAGGTAACAAATTAACTGGTGCCTGAGCAAATTAGGTGATTTGTTAGTGTGAGCATGACTGCCTTGATTGTAATAAGAATGACCTTCATCCTGTTTTTGTCTGGGATAAAGTTACTTTTCTTCATAGTAGCAAACCCCACTCCACCAGCAAGGATGGTGGGTGTGCATAAGGATTTGGGAGGGGACACAGCTAAGACAGCTGATGACAACTGACCCAAGGGATATTCCGTACCATAGGTTGTCATGCTCAGCATATAAAACTGGTGGAAGCAGAAGGGAGCAGCGGAGATGTTCACAGCGATGGAGTTTGTCTTCCAAAGTCACCAATATGTGTAATGAAGCCCTGGTTTCCTGGAGGTGGCTGAACACCCTCCTGCTCATGGAAAGTGGTGAATTAATTCCTTCCTTGGCTTACTTTGCTTCTCTTGCCTAATAAACTCTCTTCATTTCAACCTACAAGTTTTCCTGCTTTCTTCTTCTGGTTCTCTGCCCCACTGGGTGTGAATGAGCATCTGTGTGGGGCTGAGTTGCCAGCTGGGGCTAAACCAGAACACCCTGAACTGCATACATGCTGGTGTGAATAGTTTTGAGTTTGCTAACAGGTTAACTGCCCCTTTAGCAAGCACCCTATTTCATCAAAGCTTCTGCACTGGGCCCTGTTCATAGCTTATGCCTTCAATGAGCTGTGCACAGGACCCCTGTGCTCATGCTGCAGAGGTTATAGCCAGGGTACACCAGCAAGGCTTACTTACACTTGATACTCTTGTCCAAAGAAATTTGGAAAGGATGTGTTGAAGAGCTTTGAGGCCCCCTTGGCAATACAGATTGCTTCACTGGTTTCTGTAATGGAGCACGTGACTCTGTTGGGCAAGCACCTCAAGCAGACACCTGATTCTGGTGTCTGCATTTTGCACTGAGTTTCCGTGTTATCATGTCTCAGTTCTTCTCGGCCCATGTTCAGGTTGAGGGAAAGACGTGACTTCCTGGCTCCAGACCATGCAGACAGAGCTGGGCTAGGCTCAATCCTTCTGGTGGTGCTTCTGTGGGCACCAAAACTCAGCAGCTCAGGCAATTTCTGCTGCTGTCAGTCGGTCTAACCAGTGCGAGTGGCAGGCTCATTACCTTTCAGATACAGGGTCCTGCAGGATTTCTCTCAGTGATGCATAAGGGGAACCAGAAAGCACAACATATTCATAGAAGTTTGAGACTCTGCAGGGCTCTTGGGGTTGAGAGTAGCCGAACACCATTTCTGTGCTGATGTTAGCAATAGCTATCCAGTAACCCAGGGAATTTTTTACCATAATTAGACCAATGAAAAGTTGATTTACCTGATAGCTCAGTCAGAGATCTCACACAGTTAAAACAATGATCCCCAACTTTCCCGACATATTTAGCATTAGGGTAGACAGCTCAGCTTGCCCCTGCTACACCTTGGTCTGGCATGCCAAAATGACACATGTGCCCTGTTCAAGAGCAAAACTCATTACAGTCATTCTTACAGGAAGCTCTACCCCATGAAAAGCAATGTGGAAGGTAGTAACACAAACAGTGGTTGTAAATAATATAGTTCCCCTCTGGGGAGTGAAGCCTTTATGAAGGAAGCCATTGTGCATTGAAAATAGTGGGAATGAAGCAGATCTGTCCGGTAAGACCAGCAGCTCTATGTGAGCTACAGTAAAAAATTCACTAAGCTTCTGCTTGCCTTTGGCTTCTATTCTTCAGCTGGGAAAAAAAAATGGCTTTTAGATTATTATTCAGACTTCAGGACATATCAGATTTGAGTATTTTGTGATCTATAGTTGTAATAAACCTATGTATTTATCATATATCTGGACAAAAAAAGGCTGTTTTCTAACACTTGGGGCCCTTTTTGTTATATAAAACATGCAAGAACATTCAAACAGAGATATTCCTTAAAATGTTTAGGTTTAATGCTCAGTGTCAGGGAACTGAGATGGAGAGGTGGTCATTTTGTGTGTACCTTCCTGTCACACATCAGCAGGGAAATTCTGTACCTCTGAAACTATTGTACCTAAGCCAGAAATTTAGTAACACTTCAATTCACATTTCAGTCTTATGACCAGTCTTTAGTTTTCAGTTTTTCCCATTTGTACATTTGACCTCCAGCTTGAGAAGTCAGTAGCAGGATACATCTCCTTTATGCTGCAGTTCATTGTGTTAACCATTTTTGTGTGTTTGTTCTTTGTACTTGTTCTCAAAAACACTGTGGTGGGTGTATCTATTTTTAGAAGTAAACAGTGACAAATATTCCCATGTGGAGAATAATAAAAAAGTTGCTTCAGTTGAACCTTAAGTTTGACTCACAAGGAAACAGACTTTTTCCATACTTTGAACTTAAGTGGAAAATTAGAAGACAATTTAGGATAGTACCGAAGAAGATTTTCAAAGGCTTCTGTGTCTGCCAGGCATCTAATTATCTATGACTTTTCTCTGGCAAAACTTGAGACTCCTGACTGATCTTTAGTATCTCTAAAGATCTCTTCTTGCCTGGTCCTGTGCTGTACCTACTATGCAGAAATAATTCTGATTCTCCCAGAGGTGCTTTACTTGGGTCAGCCTGGATGCAGCTGTTTAAAAGGCACCTGGCTCTGAGGGGCACTGCCTGGTAACACATTTCTACACATTTCCACATTTCTGGTAAAGCCTTAAAGGCAGGGATGAATCCCACATGGAAATCCATATAATACAGAGCACTGCTGTTTGAATAGCGAAATGAGCGAGGTTATTACCTTGAGGAAGCAATGGAAGTTGGCACTACGATGTGTCAGAGTAAGGTTAAGTGATCTAAAGACTGCAGGCCTATTTAATTAAGTAAATAGATAATCAATCACAAAGAATAACAGTCTTAAATAATAGGTTTATCAGCCTTGCAGTCTTTTTCCACAGATTCCAGTGCTGTCCTATTTTCATTTTGCAGAACCGGAGATTTTCACTTAGGAATCAATTCTCTGCAGGACAGTGGTTACAAGCTCTTGGCAACTCAGGGAAAAACATGGCCAGATGCTCAGAATAGGTTTGACACTTCAAGTTAAGAGATAGATAGAGTACTACCAGTCCCAAGTGTGCTAAGCTCATGAGTGATTTTGAAATTTTAAGTTCCAGAAGGTAGCAAATATCCTCAGGACTTTACTTTGTATTCTGAATTCTGTAATTGCTTTATTTCTATTTTCAGGCTTAAAGGTTGAAGTTTCCTCTATATGTTTTTAACCAAAAATTGAGCTTTTGCTATGATTGTGTAGTTAGCTCAGTTAAAATTAAAACTCTGAACTGCAGAGCCTCTGAGATATGAGCATGAAAGCTAGCAAGACAGTGAGCTGCTAATAAATTCCAGGGAGGAGACACAACAATAATTCAAGCTGATAGGAGCCATCTTTAATGGAGGTGCCTGAGATCTGATGCTAAATTCTGAAGTCTTCTACTGATTTATTGTAATTCGTGTACAACCTACTAATACTTTTCCCCTGCATTCCATAATGATGCCACCACTTCCATGGTTATGGTTATCCAGAGATGTGAGAAGGTGACTGGAGCTCCTATACCTACTGGTATGTCCCACTGTTCCTTCTTGTGTGGGGATAAATATTAAGTCACAAAACTTGACAGCAATGACATTGTAAAAAATCAGACCTCAGACGCACATCTGGTGATCATTAGATGGCAGAAAATTTGCCCTAGGACCTTTGTTTACAAAAAGAATTTAAAATATGTGTGGATAATCCCTAGTAGGTGTTTGGAGTTTGTTTTGGTTTGGTTTTTTTATTTTTTAATCCAAAGAAGATAACTTGCTATAATTTTTATTTGACCTTCTCTACTGTTTACCAGTCTTAGTCTAGTATTAAAGAAACTTTCTAACTCTAAACTGCTTTGCTGAAGGTTAATTTTCCTGGTCTTGCTCCAAGAAGCATTGTCTCTGTAGGACATGGTACCATACTTGTAATATTGCTGGTTTAGTCAAATCAGATATTAAACTTCCCATCTAGGTCTCTGAAACTGTTCTTTTTACTTTCCTGTCTACACCACATATGCACTTCATCTTGTGGTCCTTAACTTGTGGTTTGGGAAAGGGGACACAAACCTCCTCCCTATTACAAATTGAGCAGAAAAGTTTCCTTTTTGAGGGCCCTATTATTGAATGTAGGGGTGACATTCCAAAATGCATAACATGCTTCCTGTATAATCCTTGACTGGACCATTTACATAAACAGTTGCTGCCTAACATAAGAAATTACAAAAATGGTTCTTTGTGTTTTCTGAAATTTACAAAAAAACTCTGATAAAAGTGCATTTAAACCTCATCTCAATAACAACACAAAGGCTGCAACTTAAAATTCTTATAAGTAACGAGTTTTTTGCTAATGTACAAAGCTGTTCAAAATGCCAGTCAATAAAACACTGGCTAACCTAAACATTTTACTGTAAACCATTCAAATTGACTGCCCTACAAGTTCACCAGTCTTCTCTGTCATGGCTCACTTGATAGCTGTATGGGCTAAGCAGTTTGTTCAGTAATACTTCTGGAAAAATTTCCCATTTTTTCTCCTAGTTCATAGCATGTTGGATGGGGGCAAGGTGGTGGTGGGGAAAGAAAAAGGTACTGACTGAAAACTATGCAATTTCAAAGTATAAGAAATACAGCTCTCTAGAGACAATAAGGCCAGTAGGGGCAGCTTCTGTTTAATCTAAGTTGACTTTTCTCTCTCGGTTATACAGCACACCTGATCCTGAGAAAAGCTGAACTTTCATCCGCTCCTGTTCCTGGCAGAATTAGTGGCAGGTATCCTGTTTTATTGTGTGATTGTGAGCTTCAACTGTACTGCTCCAAATTAACTTAACTGGCACTGAAGACACTGCTGATCCCTGGTATCCCAGGATTACATGGCTGTGCCCTCTTCATCTACTTTATATCTTGGACTAATCCTCTGGTTTAGTCTCTCAGTAAATATCTAAACTCCCATCTGCTGTGAAATGTGAGAAAATACACATTGAACTACCTGAATCATGACATAATTTTTACAGAATGATTGTTCTAAAATGGATGGAAAGGTACTTTGCTTTTTTATTGCTCAGATCACCAGTCAAGCCTGAGTATCTTCCAAAGCAGGATGCTTGCAGATAATCAAGAAATTAATTAGAATGCTATCAGTGAAACATGATAACTTTGATATCTTTTCTGAGGTGGGAAATAAACCATAGAATTTTAGAGACCTTTTTTAAGTATGTAAATGGGGGAAAATTTAAAAGAGAAGTGTGTGGAAACAGGAGGACAAAATGTCATTAATATTTAGTATTTTATCAGTTCTTCCTCTGTCTTTTTAAGGTCCTGTTTGTCTTTCTGCATTTTGGGTACTTACTATTCTAAGATAAGCTTTCTTTTTGACTTACATCTTGGAGAAGAAGGAGGTTGCATTTTTGCCAGCTGATCCTGTTCCATGGCCACTGTGCTGTTTCTGAGCTGAATCCTAACATGGAAGAAGCATCAAAATTTGAGACACTGCTAAAATCTGTGGTAATCTCAGTTTTTGGGACCAAATCTCACTGGAGCTGATGAAGGGAAGGGGGAAGGGAGAAGAACATCTCCTCTAGTTTGTACTTAAGCATGGTCTAAATGTCTGCTCTTTTACAAGGCTCTTTTAGACTATTTCCCATGGCACGGGTTATTCAGAAGCAGACAGCACACAACACAATTTTCATATCTAATTTATCCAGTCAGGCACTAAGTTCTCCAATCTCTATTTTTAAAAATCTCCAACACTCTCACTAATTAGGAGTGCCTTCTACCTCCAGCTGTTAATGGGCACAAACATGGCCAATTTGAAGTATGTCTAATCAGAGCACTGCCTGATTCTGTCCTCACACAACAGCTATTGCCCTAAGGGGCAAATTATATTTTCAGATGCACACAATCATCCCATTCAGCAACAGCTATAGGAAGTTCATCCATTAGAGGGAAAATATATGTTGCAATTAGCTGCTACACAGGTTACATATTTATTCCTTTTTTCTTAACCTTTATTTATTTTGAATTTATTTATTTATTATGGATTTGTTTTGTAGCTTATTTTTTATTCTGAGTACTATTTTCTTGAAGATATTTTCCTTATATTTGTGTCTAAGCCTACAAAGAACCTTGAAGAAACCCACTCTCTTTAAATACCTTTCACAGAACATACTCACAGGAACTCAAGCTACTCTGCAGTTGCAAATGTCAAAATAGCTGTGTTTATTGACAGTTAAAGTTTGATAATCTCTCCAGTATGATCATAGACTGTAGGTTGTCTGTCACAAAATTGTGCACCATTTCTTGTGGAGGTGCAGATTAAGCTTCACACTCTGCTTAGGCAGAGAATAGAGATGGCTTGTAGATTATCCTCAGCCCATGGCTCCTGCATGTATTGTGCTTAAATGGCACTTTGCAGCAGCAGAAGGATGTATTTTGAATGTAGGAAGAAGAAATAAAAGCGTCATGACTCAGCTGTGGGAGGAGACTGGGAAGGAGGGGTTGGAGAATTTATGGTCCAAGTAAAGGTGCTGGAGGCACAAGTGGTTATGGCTAAGTTTTAGGGGATGGAGAGGGAAAGGCAGGGTTGGCTCATGTGTTGTTTTGATCTATACACATGCAAGAATCCCCATGTCACCTCTTGTCTCAGTGTCTTCTGCTATTCTTTTGCTTGTTTGCTGAAATTCATAATGCCTTTTCAGAGGAAGGGAATGAGAAAATCAGTGCTTGGAATTTTAATTTCTAGCAAGTCTGAAGCTGTTTTCAAAATACCTTGCATTAGTGTGACAAAAGTTGCTGAAAATAAAGGGGAAACTGCCTATCAGTCAACCTGGGGCTATGTTCGGTGAAAACCAGAAAGCTGACTGTAAACCACTCACCCCAAAGAAGGCAACAAGTAACTGACACTTCATAGGCATTTAACTGCCCGTTCACTATTGTCAAACTTTTGCCCTACTGTTTTCCTAATACTAATTTACTTCTTGCATCACCAAATTCAGCTTCCTAGTCAGTGTGTTATGCTCTCTCTTCAGCGCTGGATTCACACGTAATTTGAGGGTCACAGCCAGGTTAAAGACAGTTGTATTTTAACTTTGAAGGTGTTGGTAGATCAGATGAGGTGGCAGCTTTTGTACAAATACCTGCTTCCAGAGATGTCTGCTATTGGACCCAACAGGCAATGTTCACAAAATAATGGACAAACTCTTTGACTCTTACCGAAGTGTATAATGGTCTTGCAAAGTTGGAACAGAGGAACAAAATGTTTGTTAAATTCAGTGGGAGGAAAGGGGAGACACGCATGCTTCCTAGGTAATCCTGCCCTGCCTTATAGGAATATTTCCAGGATTTCAAAACATTCACGTCCATAATGATCTTTTCGAAACTAATAGCATTACCAAGAATTTAATAGAAGTCTTGCTGGTACTGTGAAAGATAGTAAAAATATTTGACTTCTGGTGATCAACATGCTAGACAAAAGGTTTGCCTTTTCTGACAGGCATATAAAATTGATTCTGCACCTCCAGCCATCTGTATGCTTTCAAGTCTTTTTAATGGATAAAATGCAGTCCATCCCAAGGTGGCTTGGTATGCAGGCAGAACTGCTGCTACCTGGGTGGATCAGTGACAGATTACACACAATCTTGAGTAACTATTCACGGTCTCTAATGAAGATTAGAGCAGCTGCTCTCTGCTTCTTGTCCGCAGGAAAGAAATGGATTTGAATCGGTAAATGAGGAAAGACTGTGGTCTGAGCTGGCCTGGCATCTCATCTCAATGTTTGTAAGAGCTTTTTAAAGATGACTTGTGGTGTATCATAACCTTTATTTATCAGTGTTGCTTGTCAGGAAAAGTTACCTGCATCCTGACAGAGAAGGAAGAACAGGCAGGCAAACAGCAACAGCATTAAAATGCAAAGTGTATTTAGCTAAGCTGTCAGATAGTGAAATACTGCTCTGTTGTTGCTCCTGACTGCAATTCCACTCGCCATGAATTTGTATTCTAGCTTGCAAATTAATCTATTAGTTATATTTCTGCCAACATGAGAACACAATTAATGCAGCTTGTATGTACTATAGTTTTCTTTGCTCTTTAGGAATTACAGAATTTTTGGCCATTTCAACTAATTGATATTTGATTTTTTTTTCCCTCCATTACTTCAATATGTGGCCCTAATTCTTCATGAACCAATATATAAGTGTGTTAATACTTGCAGGTAGAAAAACTTTGCTTAGGATTTTTGTTTAAGAAAAAGTTTCTTACTAGGAAAGAAACAATGTAAGTTACTGTTTTTCTGAAGGAACTGCCTCTTAACAGAGCTTTTTATAGAATATCAAGAACAATTTAGCTAATAATCAGTTTTCATTTGCTTGCAAGTAAAGTAGCCCAAAGGAAACTGCCTCAACTTTTGTCGTAATCCAAAGTTTAAAGAAAAATCTAGGTGATTTTTTTATTCTGTTTTTCAGTTTCTGCTGGCTACAGACATGCAGTGAGGTTTGCCTTTACAGAATCCATTACAGAATCCATTACATGGATTTTTACATGTAATAATGTGGCTCGTTACAGAATCCATTAAACCCATGGAAACCATGAAAAGCCTCTTGTGTCAGGCAAGGGAACTCAGCATTTGCAGCAGGCACCAGCTCACACTGAGACTCCTGTGAAAGCTTACATTTATTGTGACCCAGACCAGCCATGGTGAAAAATGCTTTCTTCCCTTTGTTGATGGTCCTAGGCTTTTCTGTGCTGTGGAAAAGTCCACTGTAAAGTTTGTACCATATGTGTGCTTAAAGTCTTCTTAATCATCACTTTAGCTCAAGGATCAGGTATTTCTACTTTCAGTCAGTTCTCAGTTCCCTCTGAACTGGTATTTTAAGATTTCTCATGCTGCTTGGTTAAACATCTTAAGGTTCTTAAGAATTCTCAAGATTTTTCTTGCTCCTACAAGGCTTTTAAAGTGCCTTGCACTTTCATTGTGATGTATAACTGAGCAGAAATAGGAATTTAATTTCATAGAAATAGGAATTTAATTTCATAATTTATAATTATTATTATCTGGGCTTGAAACTAGAAGTACCTAAAGCTTATGAGATAGATTGCTCTTCTAAGATTTTGAGTTAACTTCCATGAATGAAAAAAGCTAAAAAATTGTAGGGGATTATCTACATTAGGCAGGAGCTCTACCTTACCGAGTTTCTATATAAAAGTTAAATGCCTGGTCTGAACTTATTATGGGCCTTCCTTGACAGCTAATGGAGACAATGACACCTTCCTGTTAGAACAGAGACCTTTGCCTAAATGAGATATCTTTCATAGTATAAAATAAAATGTTATGTAAAGGCTCTTATTTCCCTCTCCTGATATAAGTTAGATGGTAACTCCGATTAGACGTTTAACTCTTAGCCCACATAAATTAATTGTGATGAATCCACTCATGAATATTTGCACGCTCTATGTTTTGTTTTTAAATTGAAGTAGTAAACAAGGTGATTTGATATTGATTCTTGATTAGTCAGATATGATTTCTTTATCTGAGGATATAAATTTTCATTTTTGGCATGTGAGTATGAGGTTTTGAAGCAAAACGATCGAAAGGGAGAAATTGTCTAGATCCCTCTTTTTGTTTTCTTGCTTTGGTCATTCTTAATACAATTTTGAACGAAAAATCCACAAAAATTTGTCCTTTTTATGGGCTTAATAGCAAAATATTAAAAAATCAAAATCTATCAAAATAGGATTAAAATTCTATAACTGTAATTAAACTAAATAAATTTGAGTATTGCATTCCTCCAGACTAAGATAACTGAAGTCTAATCAATGAACTGATGAATTAACCATAGTATATAATTAAGTCAATAATTATTTACCAGTGTTGGACAACAGTTAAGATTCATTTAATTAAAATGTTCTACATATAGATGATTCTTACAAATGATCAATTATAGAAATAAAAATTATGCAACCTGCTTCCTTTACTGTCTTCTGTGTGGGAAGAAGGAGCCTCAAGGCTCATGTTCAATATAGGGTTTACACAGTTAACTCTTGCTCCTTGTGCCAATAATAACTCTTGGTCCTTATGTCAGTAATGCTTACCTTTATTTTAGGAGTTGTGTGTCAGATTTCTTTTTTCCATGATTACTGTATTAAGTTAGAGTGATATGTGTCATTGTGAAATGGAGTTAGCCAAAAATAAGGATCTTCTGGTGTGTTTGCTGAACACGCAAGGGCAGACTCATTGGCATCTCTACACATACTTGGGAGAATATGAGAACAGTATTTATAGGCAGAGGTAATATGTTTATTAAACCATCTTGCGGGAAGAAGGCTTTCAGATGGACAAGTCTCTCACCAGATCTGAAGTAGAAATAAGGAATTTAAAAACCAGTGCTCAGAGGATTGCATTAGATGAGATGTATTCAAATGCGAGCAGTTGGTACTTGTGGACATGGAAGAAGCAGAGAATGGGAGAGAGTAGAAAGGCATTTATTGCCTGCAGTAAAGGGAGTATTCCCTGCACTCCTCATTCTTCTGTATTTTTATTATCTCAGAATGTCTTCAAATAATCACTTTAACAGAAAATTAACAAATATTCTTGCTTATTTGGGTCAGATAAAGGGTTGTCTTTAATGGCACAGAAACTTCACCAGAGCAGTATTCCACAAAATTCAAAGTACTTTAAAAGAAAATTTAAAACTCAAATATGCTAGTTCTTATCCAGTCTATACCCTCTTCCCCCAAATTTAACAATATGTAGTATACCCTTAAGAAACCTATTTAAGGCAATAAAAAAGTTATAGTTAATTTAAATAGGAATAAGACAGAAGATTATTCAATTAAATAGAATGTACTTTACATTCCTATTATACATTCCTTCTCAGCTGTTTGCACACTATGGAAAGGACACTACCAATTGGAAAAAAAAAGCATTAAAAATTATGTCTAATTAATTATCATGTATGTAAAGACAGAAAATCTGTCAATAACATGTAAAAATTATGAATAATAATTCTTGTACAGTTTTTGTCCTGGGTAAGTAGTTTGTGACATTATTTGATACTTGAAAGTGAAAGTTTATTCATCTTCTAATGCCAATGAAATAATCATTCAGGTTTACATTCAGCAGAATTTATTCTCTCAATAGGATTACCAGAATCAGTTAAGGAATGAATTTCACTGATTACTTTTTGTAAAGAATCATTTTAATTTGCATTTACACAGTGCCTGGTATCAAAGGATCTCAAAGCATATGACTGTTAATTAAATTTCATGACTAGTCCCTGTGGAAGATATGCCTAGCATTATAATTTAAACTTTTATTGTGTTATTAAAATCTTGACATTCCCTCTCACCATTGTCTTCTCATGGAAAATTTTGAGCTGAATTTGGTGTGAAGTTTGTTTTTGTCAGTTGTACTTCAGTGATTACAGTCAATGAAGACTGATAAACTTTGTAGGTGTGATAGCCCATGGAATGGAATGTTCATTTTAGAAGGTTTACGGAGTATTTTAGGATTCATTATAAACTTCTTGAACATTGAACAACCTAAGATAATTCCACGAAATGCTGAGGCAAAAAATTATTATTAAGGTCTTGTTTTTTAGCCACTTGTTTACAGATGCAGGACATATTCCCTTCATGGGTGTTTCATAGCGCTAAGTCCTAGAAAATAGGTCTGCACCTCCATTTGAGACATACTTCTAAACGCAGGTCCTGTAGAAGAAGTCATTCTGCCCTTCTTTCCAGTGTTAGCTCTCTTGCAATAGTAAGCTTGATTTTGGATTTAGGCATCTAAATTTCACCCACATCTAGCTTATAGTATTACTAGCCCTTTTTTTTTTTTTTTTGCAGCTGACTTGAGATGAAGTGAATGTAACACACCAAATCTTCCCCTTTTAGGAAATCATAGGAAAAAAAGTGTATGAGGAGTATAGCTCAACACCACAACAAATTACCCAGGGAGATCGCACAATTTCTGTCTTTGGAAATTTTCGGGAGCAGATTAGACATATCCATGATACCTGATCTCATGTTGGAAACTGACCCCCTCCAAGTAAGACAGTGGTCTAGGTGGCCTCACGATTTCCCTTACAACTGAGATGATTATGCTTCTGTGAAATCTTGCTATGTGGGTATCTGGTATGGGTACTCTGGTAGAAACCAGCAATGCACTCCCAGTGTTTTGCCCACCATGACTGCATTATGTCAACCCAGCAACACATCTATCAACAACCAGGATGATTTTTGGGGATGATTATTGCTAAGATTTATTTGGGTTTTTCTTGTATTCAGCTTCTTGATAGCTTTGGCTGCTTCTTCTGGGCTCTACATTCTTATTTATCTTCAACAAGAGAGGTTAAATCAGGAAATGCTGATTCATGAGAGATTCATTGGCATAGTTGTAAATACAAATCAGAAAACTCAACTCTCCATCCTCATGATGGTGCTGCACTGACAGCAACTTTTCCAAGAATACCTGTTCTGGACTGCACAAGCAGAATGGAGCAGAGTTACAGGAATTAAAGCTCTGCTTCTTGGCAGAAGCCTGTGTGAAATCTCAAGGTCTCTGTGCAATGGTCAATATCCAGTAGTCAGTGCTAGTTATTCCTTCTAAGCATTTAAGAGGGAGCAAAATCATATAAAATGCTTCCACTTTGGCTGCAGCTGTACAGCAAAGATCAATAAAGAACTATTTTCTCTAAAGTTCTGCAGTTCACTGCCCACAGAAGGCTCCAGTAGGCATGCAAGGCTTTTCAGGGTCTGTTGACAATCAATCATTTGTCTGCCATCCATAGTCTACCATCCTGGTTGAAAATTAAGAGAGGGATCGTTTTTCTGGAGGTGATGCAGCTTCTCAGTCACTGACAGTTCAAAAGAATATGAAGATAAATGGAAAGTATATGTGCATACATATGTATATACAAACACAGCAAAAATATTTTTATTATGATCAAAACCATGGGACAGGGAAAATTTGATTCTATTGCTTTCTTACATTGATTGTTTTACTAAAATTTACTGCCTGGGTAACCACAGGTTGATATTATTCTCAACTAACTACAGGAAACTAATTTCAAGCTCTTTTTCTTCCATGAGTAATGAGAAGAAACTAGGCACTATAAAACAGTGTGTCATGCATGAAATATCTAAGATAGATGCATGAATACAGAAGATGAATACTAACCAGAACTTCCTACTTCAGCTTAGTTACAATTAATGTCATTACTTTCTTAAGAAATTCCTCCAAAAAGTGAATATTCCAGCTTCCAAAAATTTTGAAATTTAAAAAAGTGGTGTGATGACTTCTGCTTTCTTCTGTATGGTAACTTACATGATCTTAGTGGATTCTGTCTCTTGTTATAAGACTTATGAAGGGTGTCCCTGCCCATGGCAGGGGGCTGGAACTAGATGATCATTTATGTAACCATTCTGTGATTGTGATCTTCTTTCTCCAGAGATCTACCATGAATAGTAATTTCTGTTTAATTTTTCTTTTTTTTTTTTT